>NW_010577491.1:249218-266805 GCF_000705375.1 Tinamus guttatus | reverse complement strand
AGAAATCTTGGAAGGAAAGTTCCTTGAGACTATATTAACTGTATTCATTATTCAGTTCCCTTCCATTACTCCCTAACTGAACACCTAAAGTAACAGAAAGAAATCCAGAATAAGAGTACTGAAAAGTTTTCTGGCTGGCTTTTTAATGGTGTTCTGTCATTACGAATCTGCTCATTTAATTAGATGATGACTTACAGCGGCTCGGTGGTTTTATGCGTTATGTTTCATTACATTTTCAAGGATTTCCCATGCCATCTAACAGTAGATACAGATAATAAGAACTCTGCTCTTTACACAAATATTTAAAAGCATCTTCAGATCTTCTAAGAAGTCCTTAGAAGTGTAGGAAAAGAGGAATTAAAACTAAAATTTATTTTCACACCTTCATTAAGTTAATTTTGAAAAGCATAGAGCTTTTGTTCATTTTAAAAGAAAAGACAACAATTCATATAACAGAGATTACAGAAAAAGTGAAAAGGATTGTATAGAGGTTTGTTTCTGAGTTTAAACATAAAGCAAAAAATGAGACACTATTAACTACCATAATGGTTGAAAAAATAATAGGAAGTATATCAACAACATCATCATACGAAACTTTTCTATCAGATCAATAGATTGAACTAAGAACTCTATGACATATCAACAGGACATAAATGAACTTATGGCCCTGTGCCACTGCAATTACTTGTTAACCTGGCACATATCTCATCTTTGCACCATTTTTTTAAGTCTTTCCTCCTCTTAGAGAAAAGTCTTCTTTCTCAGAGATCCAAAACTCAGATGACTGGAAATCCAGCCTTGTGTTTTCTACGTGACTGGAACACAAAATTCCAACAGCCAAACCTGTCATTTTTATTGTATTCCTCCCCCTACTACTACTGCAGCTTCTCCTCCAGAGTCACAAATACACTTATTGCATTTCTTTGTATATCTTGGAACACTGACATAGGGTAGTAGAATAGTTTTATACTTGTTGATAGAAAAGATACACATTTTCCTACTGTTCTTCTTAAAAATATTATTGTTGAAATGAACATTCAATCTCAATCATCTAATCAATTTTCCCTAATTTTTCGTGCTACTCTTAAGAGTCAGCATTATGGCTTCAGTATCTGAAACCAGGAAATATACTGATGCAGTTCTCAAATTTCAGAGGTTTCACAGTGTCTGGAATTGTTATGAAGAAAAATTGGACAAGGAGGGGGACACTGTAAAAGCACAAAATAATAAAAAAAGCCAAAATGAAGAGGAGAGGAGCATTTATAACACTCCTCAAGGATAGAAGAGGCTGTTGTGAAGGAGCTGCAATAATCTGTGTTGTAAGAATTGCTGTACTACATCAAGCCAAAGTTTTATTTCCTGCGACCACATTTCTGAGTGCTGAAATAGGCACCTAGCAGAGTAATGAAACAGGACAAGTATATCAAAAATGTTTTTCCCAACTGCACTCCAACCCCCAAGGAGCTTGGGGACTTCCTGACCTGGACTTTCCTGTTTGCTGCAACAAGCAAAGCAAGCGGCCATGGAATTTTATTGAGGAAGAAGAGTCAGTAGATAAGGCTGATATCAAGAAATTGTCTCAACAATAAGGAAGGGAAGCCCTGGAACAGACTGCCTGAGCAAGTGGCATGCTTCAGTAGAGAGGAACAGAGCTGGGCAAAGACTTGTGCCTCCTTCCAGATCTTTAATTTGTGCATCTGAATTTAAATGAAATTTTGCTTCATCAAGGTTTATGTCGGGGCAAGAAAAGGCTTCATTAAGACTACTGCAAAGAAAAGAAACCTACGTTTAAAAATTAGCATGCCCACATTCAAAATAACCAGCAACATAATGACATACCACCTTCTTTTTCCTCGAGAATCTCATTTCCAGAGAGAATGTGACATGGTCTCTGAATTTACAAAGTTGACCTTCCACTTTTGGAGTGCAATAGCACCATCACAAATGTAGAGCAGATTGCAGGATGTTTGTACATTGCCACATGTGCCACATTTTGGTGCAGATACAAAATTAAACATGCTTCTATTTTGATAAGAAGCAGAAGGAACAAGGCTTAGACAATCTGTTATTGAAAGAAAATACTGTGAAAATAAGGAAAAAAATATGTGTGAGGTGGATCTGAGTGATGTGTATAAAATATAGCAATTTACACAGTGATTAAACATATTCAAATATAATGCTACTTTATTGAAACATGCTTTTTCTTGATTTAAATATTATGACAATTTATTATTAACTTAAAACCTATTAGATATATATTTTTTAATTCAACAAATGATAGCATCATTTACTGAGATGGTTTTTACTGCACAACTTTGGAAAGCTTTTTGGGTTGCACAGATGAAAAACAATAGTCAAAAAATATATGCTATTTATATACTAGAGAGAGACAGAGTTAAATATCAAAGGGAGTTAACTGTCCCTTTGATGAATTGGAATTTATAGTGAAACTCAAAAGAATACATTAAAGCAAGGCTTAAATTCTCGGTTCACTTCTTCCCATTATTTCCATGAGCAGCCTTTGAGCTGGGCTATCACTTTTCTATACAGTCCCAGAGTTACATAGTCATTACTGGAGCTGACATTTGCTCTCCTTCCATCTATTTCCTTAAGATTATTAACGTCAAACAAAAGTCACTGATACACAGTTGATCCTTGACCTTCGCTCATGTTCCCATGGAGCAGGCTCCTTTTTCAGCAGTGCCAGGCCCTGCTTCCTTCTCTGAGTCATCCAGCAAAGAAACACTTCTGTTACTAACGTTATCTTTCAGCTCACACTGCGATGATCTTTTCTGTGGCATGTTGTTTGCTCCTCGGTGTTTCTAATTATCTCTTGGAATAGCTGTGTCTGATGTACAACATTTGATTGCTTGTCACTTAAATAATTAAAACAATTTTGGGTTGGAGAAAAACTGGTGAGAAATAACTGAGATCAATTTATTCTCCTGTATCCGTAAAATTTACATACTGACTTCATGTCACTAGGGATCAACCTGCTCTCACCTAAGCAAACAGGGGTCTCAGTCTGCACCTTCTCTGTGGTTTCGATATTGGCTTGATACGACTGTGTCAGGAATAAAACAGGGAGCACATTATCTGTGTGCTTTTCATTCCAATGATTCGTAAAGCTGCCTGAGTAAATAATCACATCTAGATAAGTAGCCTTGCTTCAATGGTTCATTTGGTCTATAATCAGTAGTCTCCAGGGCTTATAGGCAGTTCAGTGAGGCTAAGTGTCCAGTTAAGCTGCTAAAAGCACCAAGATTTTCTGACACCACCCTGAAACTCATTTTGATTTTTCTGAGAGATGAACAGGGCTAAGTGATTAGTCATAAAGTTTCAACAGCCCTGAAAGGGGACAAGATCAGCCCAGTCCAATGTCTTCAGAATATTAGCTGACTTGGTGGTTTCCTTTGCTACCTCCACGCAGATTATCATGGAAAACACCTTAAGGTTTTTGAAATGCTTTGAAGAGTACACAGTATATACCACAGATAAGGAGCTGGTTTCTAAATTGCTGGTGGAATCAGTCGTGAACAGTCAAATGACTGTGATATCTGAATTTCACATAATCATGGGGCAGCTGGGTTTGAAAGGGACCTCTGGAGATTAACTGGTTCAGGCCCCTTACTGTCTACTGGTGATCTTTGAGAGATGACAGAAGAGATGCATGCTGAGGTCCCACTGCTGAGACCACTTTGGGCCTTTCTTGTTTTGTTCTAGCCTAATGAAAAAATAAGGCCCTGAAAAAAAAATGGGTTCTTGTTTGGGAATAGAGGAATAAATCCAAATGAGGCACAGATACCATGGCGTCATAAACTCTAATCCTCTTTAGAAGAGATCTGATGTAATGCTGAACCCAGCCATCCACTTTGAACGTCAGGAACTATGAGGACTATAGGGAATACGGGACCTGTCATCTCAGAAAATACTCTTAGAAATCCTTTGTGCAACTTGTTGGTGGGTCACACCAATATCAAGGTCAATAAGGGTAATAAATAAGCCCAAATTAAAAGAGAGGAGTGACAAGCTGACAAGCTGCTAATGGAATCCAGTTGTCTGTCAAGTGGCAGAGAGTTGTTGATATCAGCAGAGAGGTATCAGGGAATAATAACAATGCCTTGTTTTTCATACCACCCCCTTGACAGTGCTTTCTGTAAATGAGGAGGCATATAGCATTCGAATCACGCAAACTGTTCCCTGGTGTGTAACAAAGCGGCTCCCAGATGCTGCACACTGCTGACATCCCCTGCTGGGGTTTATTCTTCTAGTTTTGGGCATGGAGCCTCAGTACAGGCTAACATACCTGTGCTCTTCTTCCCATAGCTGGTGTGGATGTGGAAATCATGCTTTTATGTGCGCTTTAAGCACAGAGTGAGATCCTGCAGGGTGTTTTTCACTTTATATGGCTACTGAAGTGCTTTCTGTCTGTAATCACATCTTCCCAGGACCAGATGATACTGAGAGAAAAAAAAAAAAAAAAAACAAGGACAAAAGCAAAAAAATCCCCCAAAGTAGCTTAGCGAGCTGCAAAATCAGTGAAACAGAATTTCCCACCGACACAAATCCTTCGTATGCTAAACATGCTGCTTCCTTTGGTAACCTCTTCTCCTCCCTTTGCCCCCCATGACATTCCTACTTGGCAGGACACAACGCAGTCCAAAATGAAGTGAGGGCTATTTGTCTTGGCAAGACATGCTCACTGCTTGGTTGACGAGGAGTTGACAAGCAAAGGATAATATCTGAGATCTCGGTGCTTTTCCACTGGTGGAAAGTCTAAGAGGGACCTCCAACCATTATGTACTCAACTAGTTTTCAAAGAATCAATGGACACCACTGATCTTTGAGACCTCCAACTCTTTCATGAGCTGTTTTAACTCGGGCAACAGGCTCAGAAGTTACTGAGAGAAAACAGGAGAGAGAAAGAGAACATGACCATATGGACCTTTATTTCCTTATGAAAACAGGCTGAAGTCCTAATGGAACCAGAGAACCTCTCTATGGGCAAGTTGCATAGGGTGATGTGCTTGTCTAGGAGAACTTGGACACCGGAAGCAGGGAACTATGGCACTGATTGCGGATGGAGACCATACTGAGCATTGCTGGTAACAAACTCATGAACTCAGGTGACTCTGTAACCCTGGGTGTTTCTAGTGTACTTTTTTTTCTGGATTTCCATTAAATATATCATCTCACAGCACTAAAATTGAATATAAATAAAAAGCTATAAATCAGACAAACAAAATAATGAATAAAATAAAATAAAATAAAAAGAACTTCTTTTCCCTTCTGCCTGTCAATGCTCATCAGTACATAGAATCATAGAATCATTAAGGCTGGAAAGGACCTCTAGAGATCATCTGGTCCTGCTCCAGCAGGGTCACCTAGAGCATGTTGCACATGACTGCATCCAAACAGGTTTGGAAGATCTCCAGAGGAGACTCCACACCCTCTCTGGGCAGCCTGTCCCAGTGCTCTGTCACCCTCACTGTCAATAAATTTTTCCTTAAGTTCCTGTGAAACTTTTGGTGCTTCAGTTTGTGGCCATTACCTCTAGTCCTGTCGGTGGCCACTACTGAAAAGAGGCCAGCACCATCCTCTTCGCTCCCTCCCTTGAGGTATTTATATACACTGATGAGGCCCTCTCTCAGCCTTCTCTTCTCCAGACTGAACAGGCCCAGCTCTCTCAGTCTTTCCTCACAGGGCAGATGTTCCAGGCCCCTGATCATCCTTGTAGCCCTGCGCTGGACTCTCTCCAGCAGCTCCACATCCCTCTTGTACTGTGGAGCCCAGAACTGGACACAATACTCCAGAGGTGGCCTCACCAGGGCTGAGTAGAGGGGCAGGATCACCTCCCTCGACCTGCTGGAGACGCTCCTCTTAATGCAGCCCAGGATCCCATTGGCCTTCTTGGCCACGAGGGCACACTGCTGCCTCATGGTCAACTTGTCATTCCTCATGACACCCAGGTCCTTCTCTGCAGAGCTGAACCATTTTGAATTATTTGTATAATAATTTGCAGGGAGATACTCGATCTCCCTGCAAAAAAAAAACAAACAAATAAATGAAAGAAACAAAAAAATCCTTCAACTTGAAGTCAGTGATTCATGTTCCACCACATCAGGAAAGAAAGCAAATTCCAGAGTCATGGGCCTTTCATCAAAAGCTGGGACCTTCCAGGTAAATGAGGCAGTATCATTTCAGATGCAGCAACTCCTCTTCATTTGCTGCATGTTGAGAGGAAAAATTCCATTTTCCTGATCATTTACTAAACCGACTTCGCTTCAGGCAGTTTCTGTATATGGTTTTTCGTATGGGGGTGGAGGAGAATGGCAGGTAATGGCTTACAGGTGGTTCTATTTATTTCTGCAACTCAAGCTCTGAGATCAGAAATAAATCTTTTGCCAGTGAACATAAGCTGCTATTTCAGAGTTATTTTCTGCTCTATGCCTCAAAGTGTAGTGGACAAGTCATTTTTCAATTTGTCTAGATTCAGTTGGCAGTACTAAATGAAATGTATTTGATGATTTCAGCCTCCCTTTTGGATGGCATTCTAAAATCTGCAATGCAATGTAATGGTTAGTCCATGCTCAGAGAAAGACTATGTGATTAAGGCAGCATATTGACTGAATTTCCTATTACCCTTTAGACAGGTAAAACTGAACACGTACATGGCACAAAATGTAGAAAAACTGACTTTGGCATTGACTCTATGTTTGTCTGGCTGTCTGCAGTAATATTTACTTGGCTTTTGTGGAAACAAATATTTTCTCAGTTTATCATTTTCTCCCATAAGCTGCGAAAGCATGCAAAATTAAAATAAACATCAGAGGGCAGAGCAAACTCTCTTGGCATGTGACAGCACAAAGTATATTTAAAAAAAAAAAAGTCACAACTTCCAAACTCAGAAGAACTTCAGTTAGTGCAACCTGCATTCAAGGGAACACTGCCCATCTATCTCACGATTCACTTCATCAAAATCTAAAATACTGCAAGCTCTGGTTAACACCCCAACTGCCAAACAGCATTGATTCTCATCTTTTGCAGGACGAACTTTGGGCATCAAGTTTCTCAGTGGGGTTTGTTTCTGTGTACAGGAATGCGTAACTGAAACTGCCTCCATGCGAAATATTTTGCCGACATTTGTTTTAGGATACCATGGGAGTGTCACTACTCCCATTTTGGAGACAAAGAGATGAGTCACAGCACAAGCAGCAGTCCACCTGGCTCTTGATAGGAAAAAATATCAAATTCATCCTTGGTGTCCCCAGGTCTACTGTAGATCCTGCCTCTCTCTGGGCAGCTGGGATATCTCCAGTCTCAGGACAGACAGCTTTCCCAGTTCCCATCTTTCAAAGCCTCTTCCCTTCTCTAACTTCTTTTAAGTTTTCCAAAGCTCCTGGGTTGGGTTTGCTCTTCAGAGCAACTTACTCTGATCCACTCTTCAGCAAAATGACCTAGTATCTCTTCAGTCCTAGATTTTTAGTTATTTTTCCTACTAAAATTGTGCTTGTTCATAAGAAAGAAAGACAGAGAAGGCAGAAGGCTGAGAATGGAAATACTTAGTATCTTCTGCAGAGGTTCTTATTTTGTTCTTAGCATTGAAGTATCTAAACACCTTCCAGAAATTCATGAAGTGATTGGCTCTCGTCTCTTCTCTGCAGTTTCCTCTTCTCCCCAGGGGAAGAATTGTGTTCGAAAGAGTTCTTTGCTTTGAAATGGTTTATTCTAAGGTTGATTTCCTTAAAACAAGGCTTATGCATATTGTTTTGCCACCCCAAACATGGTCAGACCATCTGCTCACTTTCAGTCTAACTTGGCAGAGCGACAGCAGTTTTGAGGAGAGACAACCAGTGTCTCTATGAACCGAGACCCTGCAGCTGGTTTTCACTCTGCTTAGGCATCTAAGCCAAGTGGGATGGCTCCAGGATGCAAACTGTTAGGAAAACAGTCTTCATTGATAAGCCCACTGACTGCTTACTCATACTACTCAAAAACAAACCAAAGACATCACTTAGTGTGAAGATAGTGGAAGGTCTATGACGGCCTTGTTCCCGTAGAAACTTCATCTGTGATTTCCCATACGCCCTTGGACGGTCTCAGATGAGCAAGGTTGCTGTCTTCATCCTAACCTTCTAGGGTACACTGGCTTCCTCACAGAGCTGCCTGCAGCACAGAGGCTGGGAAGTGGATGTGCAATTCCATGGGAAGGAACGTGGCACATGTCAAAGATGTGGCAGCGAACTGCCCTGTAGCCTTCTGTGCTAGGTAACATTCAGAAATCAATTTAAGCTTCATACCAGGGTGCTGCCTTGCCATAGGCAAGCCAAGAGGCCTGAAAAACTGAAGTCAGGAAACTGCTATTTAGAGGCATTTAATCAACAGTTAAAGTGTTGCACCTGGACGCCGCTAAGGAGCTGGACAGCAACTCCCAACCCGAGAGAGCTGCAAAAGCCATGACTCAGCTGACTAGTCATAAACTTGCATTTTCACTCAAAGGACGCTGCCATGTAGTGACTCTTTTTCAGATTACTGTCTTCTGTCTGCCACCTCCACCCTTAGAAAGATCTCAGAGAAAATGAAAATGATTGCATGAGTGAGCCACATCTCAAGACCTAAGTGACTCAGTTAAGTGACTCAAGATCTATTTTCAAGCTTTTCTTTACAACTATGAAAAACAGAAATATGCTGTTTTAAAAGAAAGTTGAGGCATGCAGGTAATCATGTAGTTGACGAAGACCTTTCAGAAAAGCACCCTAAGAATGGGCAGCACAATGGCCATTCTCCTTGAACTAAGGAGATTTTTCACCCTCTGCGTTGTTTCTGGATAGCCCTCAGAAAAACTGCCCTCCAAACAGAACTAATGTGCTAAACAGCTATCTTGCTATCAGAGCAGGACATGGTGTCAGGACAGCTTTCTCATGTCACACTTTTTGCTGCTGAGCTGTAACTGGTGCACAGTACACCAAACTAGGAGTGTCTCTAAGACGGCCATCAAAACAAGCCACATACCTGACTGTCTCTTCAGTAGCTCTACTTTCAACTAAAAACATTTTGATACCTCATTCCATGAGTGGCACCAGAGAGGAACTACGGTGACAACTTCCCATCTCAACTAGCAGCAAGGGAGACTCACTGCTTTGCATTCCCCTGAGCAAGCCATTTGCCAGGTCTCGTCTGAGAAGACCTGCAGGATTTGGCTTAGGAGAAAATTTTGTCTCAGGTCTCTTCCCCATTCTAAGCATTACTTCTGTCAGGAAGGATTAACAAAGCATTTCATTTATTAGCTGGAAACATTTGGTGGTAGTGAACTCATCTAGCTATTTACTGTTTTATGTACACTTGTTTTTGACAAATGTTTCTGTTTTAATCTGTGCTTTTGCTATAATCTCTTTCTTTATCCTTACATTTCTCAAAGTTAATAGCATTAACATTTAGTGTTTATGTACCACATGCTGAACTAAAAACACCTGTCCACAAGTATTACTTACTTAATTTGCTTGAGCTACATATCTCTTATCCATAATCCAGAATTGCAGTTCTTTTTGGGGATAATTCTGAGCTCATGAATACACACAATAAATTACATCACATCTTTAGTCATTTCTTTTCTGATTTTTTGTCTTGTTTTTTTTGAAGGTAGGTACAGAGAGAGAGAGTGTGTGAGAAGTAAGAGGGAGAGGGAAATTTTTAAAAAAAAATTATCTGATTTTAAAGAGCACTTAAAATGTGGGTTTTTTTTTTCCTTCTAGTACTCCTAAAGATATTGAAAAATAGAAAAATGAATTTATTGAATGCACTGGGGTTGGGCATAGATGCTTGCCCATGTTTGATTTAAACAGGTACAGATTGTAGGGGTTATGCGAGCAGAAAGGGATCAACGTGAACTGGTTTGCTACATTTGCATCCAGCATTTGTTACTTGTTTTATTTTAGGTTTTCTTAATTTTTTAACTGTCTTTCAAAATAGTATTATATAGTATAGTAAGAGTATTATAAGACCTGAGAACTTCATGTCAGATGTTTGGGGAATCTGCCTGGTGCCCAGACGAAGAAATAATACTCCCTGGGTATAACACCTCAAGCAAGAAGTGTCTGCTTAGTACATGGATATACTTATTGTATCTGTGAAAAAAAAAAAACAAAATCCAAAAATAAAAAGATGAGACTTTATACTGTGCGGCTGAGATTGTGAGGTGCTGGTCCTAGAGTACAAAGTGAGCAGCAGGAGGAGATAACTGCAAAAGTAGGTAAAAGCTGCCTGTGTTATTGAACAAATGGCAACATCTTTCTTGACTACAAAAAGCCATTTAGCTCTAGAGTTCTAGTTGTTTCTGCCCTCTGACTTCAAGATGGTTTAGCATTTTATATTTTACATTAAATAAATGATTAAATTGTCCAGGAACTAATTTAGGAAGCAAGAACGTAGCCCAGGTGTGCTGCCTCCCAGCGAGTTCTCCAGTCAGCGAGGTGAAAGTTATGTTCCCAGTCTTTTTCCATTGCAGTTCCTATTTCTGGGTGTCTGATTGATTGGCTATTCTGAGTCTTTCAAAATTCCCTTTGGAGGTGCCTCTTTCAACAGGAAAGGTATAAGGAGCCCAACTTCAGGTCTCTGAGTTACCTTGCTGTGCACACACAGGTTTAACAGATATGACAAAAACATGCAGTGAGGAAGGCCTCTGTATTAAAGTATGTCTGTCTTCTCTGTGTCTCAGGTGGTTTGCCTCTCAGCAACAAGGTAGAAAACACTTCCCTTTCTTTTCCTTTTTTTTGTGATATGAAAGTGCCTAAAGGTTTCCCACAAGACTCAGAGCTGCTTTGTACTAGTGTGGCACAAACAGACATGAGACATCTCCTGCCTGGAGGAGCTGGGGAGCAAGAGGATGGAGTGAGGGAGGTTAGACAGGTGAAACGGCACGAAGAACTGCAAAAACTAGAGCATGGGAAACACTCTGTGAGAACAGAGACAGGATAGGTCAGAGGTAAGCTTGCACTGAGCCACAGTCACACATTTTCAGACCACAAATTGGAGCTGAATGGAAATAACGGGACCTCATGGGAAAGGGGCTCACATCTCCCACAGACAGTCCTGTCATGGTCTAGCAGGATCCCAATTGCCTTCTGCTCCATTGTGAAGATATTGGCACCTGCAAAGGTGGTGGAAGGCAATGCAGGAGGGGATTTCAGCCTCCATGCTCGTGTGAGGCATTTCAGTGTTTCTGGTTCAGGAGCCACACAGAGAGCTTCAGGGTCCGGTACAAAGCACAAGCTTCACTCTAGCAGCCTGCACATCCTTCCAACATGCTACAGCCACCCAATTTTAGGTATCCACATTGCTTTAATCTGGACTCAGTTTACTAAAAGACAATATTTTGGAGAAAAAAAAAAGGCAGAAAATAGATTAATTACCATGAATGAGCTGCCTACTTCCACCCTTGAATTTTCTACCCATTTCCATTATATCCAGAGATCTGAGCACCTTTATAATGTCAAACTGCAAAATCATCAAAACATGCTGATTTACTTTTTACATAGGAATTGGCCCAATCAGATTAAAACCTAAAAAAATATCATTTTTATGTTCCATTATGTTTTGAACTCAATTTCAAAATTACATTCCAAAGGTGACCTAAGACTTCAAGAAAACTGTAGAATTAAATTCCTCAAAACTGAATGTTTTCCTGAAAACTTTTAAATGCAGCAAGTACTGTCACCTATCAGATGAAAATTTCCATGAAGAGTTGGTACTTTTTAAGAGTGATTTTAATTTTAATCAACTTGTATTTTCCCACCATTTACAGCCTTGAACTAGAACTGCTGCTATCTAATAATATTTACCTTTGAAATAATAATATAAACCTTTGAAAATATTTAGCTTGATCAATGAGAGGAGAGCAATGGATGTGACGCGCCTTGACTTTAGTAAAGCTCCCAGCGACGCCTCCCGTACAGCCTCCTAGACAAGCTGATTGATAGAGGCCTGGTGAGCAGACAGCGAGTTGGATTGAAACCTAGAGGGCAGATGCAGATGGTTGTGCTGCCATTCAGCGGGACCTGGACAACACGGAGAAAAAGTCTGAGAGAGACCTCATGAAGTTCAACAAAAGTAGGTGCACCTGGGGAGGAATAACCCCATGCACCAGTACAGGCTGGGGGCAACTGGCTGGAAAACAACTTTGGAGAGAACGACAGGGAGGGTTGAGGTGAACAGTATGGTGACCTTGAGGCAGCAGTGTGCCTGTGTGGCAAAGATGACCAACAGCCCCCTGGCCTGCATTAGGCGCAGTGGCCACCAGGTCACGAGAGATGACACCCTCTGCTCAGAAAAAAAAAAAAAAGATTTACTCTGAGGATGCCTGAGGACTGAAGTAGGATGCCTGTGCCTGGACAGGTTGAGAAGTCTCCATTCTTGGGTATGGTCAAACCTGCACTGGATACAACCCTGGAAAACCTCTCATAGGCGACCCTGCTTGAGCAGGGGGAGTTGAACCAGATGATCTCCAAAGATCTTTGCCAACCTCAACTATTCTGTGATTCTATGATTTGTTCTCTGAACTCTTTTTATGCAAATGTCCTTCTATCTTAAATAAAAATTCATTTCAAGTGAATATTAGGACACTCTTAGAGAGGTATTGTTTTGTTTTAACTGTGCCATCTGGCTAGGTTATACATCCCTATCACTGTGCTTTTACCTTTTCTCCACCAGAAATTTCCCCAATATGTACGACTGATTTGGGGTTATATATTAATCTGTACATATTAATTGCAAAGCCTTAGGCATACTCCTTTTAATGACAATGATTACTTCTAAAGATCCTAAAAGTGCATTTGAGTGAATGGACTGATAAGGAGTTACTCTACGCTGACATCAAGTGGTGTCTCTTCAGTCAAAATATAGCAGCAGAGCTGCCATATGCTATAACCAATTCAGCATCAGCACAACAGCAAAATATTTGTGTTCTTAGTGCAACAAAGATAGCTCTCAAAATATACTTCATGGAAAAGGGCCACCACGTATCTGCCTAGTAAAACTGTGACTTAAAAGCTGATGCTGTGTGTTTTCTCCTTCCCTTTCCAATACAATACTAGTGTTTTATGCCCATTTCCAGTGCAGCCTGGCCCATAAGTTGGCACTGGTTAGCTCTGAGCAGGACGAATCCCATGCAAGCAAACTCCCACCACCTCAGTCCCCATCACAGCTGAGATCATTCACTGAGTGTTAAGGTCACTTGGCAATAAAGAAAGGACAGCTGGCACCTTGCAAAATCAAGCTCCACATTTCCCTTGTTCCCTCAATATGCTTTGAATGGGGCTGGGGAAATTTTGACCTCTGAAATAATTTCCTCAGCTGCTGATCTAAATGGAGCAGCTCCGCTTGTGGTTAATGAGGGGTTAACCAAAGACTGCTCTGGCATTTGTGAAGCCCTCTCCCATTTGACAGTTTTCCTTCTGTTTGGTTTAAGCTGTGAAGTGGACAAGTGAGTTCAACACCCCGTTAGTAGCAACACAAGGTGCCCAGCTGGAGAGAAATATCTCCCCATGAGTCAGACAATCCTTTGTATGCGAGTTCCTCACACATATAAACTCTCTGTTCCACCACACATTTATCCAGCCTTGGTAAAACCCAACATAAAAGTAAAATCATTCATCATCTGTGATTAAATTAGTGCCCCTTTAAAACTTTAATAAGCCTTCTGAAAATTAGCCACATTGGAAAAACACTCTCCTAAATATTTCATCAAAAGCTTCCCACTGCATTGGCCACACAGCAATTCTTTTTTATTTGCAAGGACAACGTTTTAGTTCAATTGCAATGTTTAAAGACAATGCAAGTTCTCATCTGAATTGCCTATTCTGCAGTTGCTCAGAGAATCCTACCACCCCTGCTATCTGACGACTTAGCCCAACTCTCATACAGAACGTGCTTCATTGTGTTTTGAAACATACATAATTTCTCATGCAAAAGATTCATAATTTGGGGAAGTTATTTTAAGTCGTCTAAACAAGAGGCTGCGGGAGCAGCACGGGGATGATTAAATGCGTTTGTGCATAGTACAAAGCTGTTGCTGAGGCACATCAGGCAGTCGTTCCGTTTGCAGCGTAGACTATGTAAGAGAGTATAATTCCTCTCTATGTGTTGTAATGATCAAAACTCATGATTTAAAGTTAGGGTAAGGTCTGTTTCACTGCTCAGTGTAAAGAGAAGCATAAAGTTATTAGTGTAGAAGTACAATTGCTATCATTAGTATTATTTGTTAAGTGTTAATTGTATTTTAGGCTTAACACAAGTCATGAAATCACAGCTCCTGGTCTGAGAGCTGTTTACAGACTGGAGTGATAGGCAGTTTATCCAGTACAAGTGTGGTGGGTCTCCGGTTGTCCTGCTCCTTCCTTTCCTGCTGTGGGCATTGCTCCACCTCAGGTTATGGACCGGAGTCCATGGGAGCGCTGAACTTTGTTAGGGACAGGTCACTCCTTTGGCAAGTGCTTAGTCCGATGCAGCGGGGATTGGAACTGGGTTTTCATGCTCTAGGTGAATACCATCAGATGCAAATTACTGGGCAATTTTAGAACAGGGATGTCAGTTTTCTTACCAGACTTCGAAGAATCTTAAATTCATCCTCTTGCAGAAGGGAAATTGCAGTATTATTAACTTGTAGTGATTCATGAGGACTCTGAGTTGGAGAACAAAACTGGAGTGTCTATCTTACAATGAGGGTGAACTAAGAAGTAGCAGAGGAGAGAGCTTTTGGAGGAGGGTGTAGGAACAATGTTTGAGGGCTCTCGGTTAAACTGGTGACATCCATTAAAATCAGTTTTTCTAAAGCTGAAAAACTTGGGTGTTATATTTTATTTCAGCCCTCTGAAGAGCTGGTTATTCCTTAAGGAATGTCCTTGAAATCCCAAACACTTTCTTTCTTTCTTTCCTTTCTTTCTTTCTTTCTTTCTTTCTTTCTTTCTTTCTTTCTTTCTTTCTTTCTTTCTTTCTTTCTTTCTTTCTTTCTTTCTTTCTTTCTTTCTTTCTTTTTTTGCCTAATGGTATGTATGAAATTATCAGAGCTTTGTTTCCCTTCCTGAAAAAGCTGTCTCCTGAAAACCTCATTATTTGTTATACTCTGGAAAATACAAGTGCTCCTTTGTTAACTTTTTCTCTGGAGAATTCAGTTATAAAACTCATATAATATATAATAAGAGGAGCTTTTAAATATTTTCATATAAATAAATAGGTTCCTTAGACAAATTGTGCTTTAACAGGCATCGTTATTTCCAGTTGGAAAGAAAGGCTCTCTGCTAAAAGATGAAAGGTTATTAGCATACATAACACAAGCAGCATTTCTTACATTTTTAGGTGAAAAATCAGGAAAATGTTTGAGCATTTGCAGCACGTGACATGAAGAGGAGAGCCCAGCGTAGATTCTCCAAATTTTAACACCAAATCAAACTCACAGAGGACTTTGTTCAATCGTCTAATCCACAGCAATGTCTCAGAGACTAAAGACCCACCTGCTATGAAATCCTCTTAACAAAAATACCTGCAGTCAAGGAGAAATTGCAAACCAGGCATTGCAGATCATGCAAACATATGATTTTCCAGAGCCAGAGCACTCTTGGGTTTGGCCATGCTCTTCACGCAGGAATGACTCAGAAAAATACCGTATATTTGAAAATATTTTCAGGGTTTGACAAACTAACATCAACCTAGGTCTTGACTGCTGCTGTCCAAGTTGGGTATTTTCTTGTTCTCCCCTGTGCGCAGGTTTATGTGAGCATGTAGCAAGTAGGGTCAGAGAACGCTAATCAAAAGATTAGCAGGGCAGATCAGCCCCCTGAACAACTGCAT
Organism: Tinamus guttatus; assembly: GCF_000705375.1. The sequence goes on along the minus strand of NW_010577491.1, from coordinate 250,965 downwards.
GGATGTCAGTGGTGACCCAAGAGAGGACTGGTACCCAGAGCTGTTGGGGAATAAGCATAGCTTGGCTGAGATGAATGGAAGCCACCAGCAACGCACCGTCCAAGCAGGGCTTCTGCATCGTTCTGCAAATACGCTCCGGGACTGAGGTGCCTGGGAAATGTGTAGAACAACATAACTTTGCCCAAGAATTACCTGACAGATGATGAAATGTCATCATATATATGCTATACAGATCTCCACAAGGTCGCATATGGGGCCCCTCTTCCATTGGCATGAAAAGGGCTCTTTCCCCAGCTATGGGATAATTGTACTGCCAACCCTCCAAATGCTGCTTGCTGGAAGAAGCATTTAAGTATTTCAGCAATATTTGTGACAACATCTGCCAGGCACAATTCAACTCAGTCCCTTTTAATGATTCATTTTCATGGATTGTGCATCTGTTGGAAGTATATCCTCGTTACTTCGGAGTCAGTAGTGAGGGAAATTTAACATTTAGCATTTCTTATACTGACTTGGAAATACCATAGGCACCCAAGGAGAGGGCCTTACCAGAACCCAAATATACTTGCATGGGAAATGATCCAGGTTATTTATTGTATGATTAAAGGAAGAATACATATTTGTAATTCTTCACTTACATCAAGAACCTTCTTGATTAGTAAATATGTTTATGCTTAAGTGCTATTATTTAAAAATCTGTTTATTATCAGAGGTAGGGGGTGCCATCATTAAGTACGTAATTACAAATTTGCAATTATAGAAAAATAAAATGTACATAGGCAAAGCCTAGAGACACAGCTGTCATCTAAAAACCTCATTAGAAGTTGCCCTGTCAGGTGGAACAAAACAGCTGAAATTTCCATCCGTGCCTCTCAGACTAACCGGGAGCCTTGAGCGGTGGAAATGCGGCATGTTCCCCAGCCGTGCTGCAGAGGAGGCTTTCGGGAGCTGGGAAGGACCGTGGCACACGGAAGCAACTCACCTCCCTGAACGCCCACCCCGCTCCAACTATCCCGTCTCTGTTTTCTGCTCTGTTTAAGATGCCAGGGTCAAAACAATTCTCCCTAAGGCAGATGCTGAAGGAGAGCAGTGGAGCTTGGGGACGGTTAATTGGGATAAAAATGACAGCTGCCAGACTGTCCTTCCCCATATGACACTGAAAGGCTTTTCTAACCGTTTTTCTTCACTACAGCTTGGTACTTGCTTAGTGAAACTATATTAGAATACTAATAAACCGTTTAAACCTCAAAATTGAACTTCAGACACTTTTTTAAAAAAGAATGCTTAAATGCTGAAACACAGATGTAAGAAGATTCCTAGACGAAAGGCACTGGCTGCTCTCTTAGACCTTCCAAAGATTTCCAATGCTCCTTTTATACCTTTTGTCCATCCAGAGCTGCTATTTGCAAGAAAACAGGAATAAAGAAGATAAACCCTGTGCTGTAGCACTTGCATCTTTAACCAGGAGCTATTGCTCTGCCACAAAGAATCGGTCCAACTTCTCTAGATAATGAACAAGAGTCTTGTGTGTGACTAATGGTAACAAATGTGCTCACTCCTGAGAGTTTGTAGACACACTGTTTATGTAAGCGTTCATATGCAATTGGAAATCAATGATTTTTATGCAAACGTTGTCATCTTCTAACTGTGCTTCTCTAATTAGACCTAAAAAAGGTATCGAATATTTGCTCTTGTGTCACAATTGTTCAGTCCAGATATAAAACGTTTAAATATTTATCAAGAAGAA
>NW_010577491.1:222221-249154 GCF_000705375.1 Tinamus guttatus | reverse complement strand
AAAGCTCAATTAAGCTAAAAAAAAAAACCACAGCAGAAACGTTACTCTGAAGGGAATGTCTGAAGCACAGCCGAAGATGGTGTGTTCCCGGTAATGAACATTCATAGCTCTTTTTATAGGCCATCAACTTGTGAAAACTGGGCCATTGCTTCTGTACACATAATGTAAGGCACTTTCCAAGTAACGGGTATTAGACAGAAAAAGACTGGCCAATAAATATTTAAAGAGAAGACAAGTGGCTGGGCCGAGCTGCATCCCAAGCCAGCAGCTCGGCAGCAGCAGCAGCAGCAGCAGCAAGCACGGTGGTCAGATGCTCCCCACCACCTACTCCTACTCCCTGGTGCCTCTCCGGAGCTTGCAAAAGAGCATTACTTCATCATCTAAAATGCCAAGCAAATATGCTTTAATTTGATTCAGTGTCAGATCATAATATTGATTAAAGTTGGAAGGTAGCCTGACTTCTCTGTGCATGCAGGCAAAGCACACTTGGATGAAGAGGAGTCATTTGCAACTACCCAGGAGAGAATAACTCTAACTATAAATGATGTTTGCCAAAATACATTACCTGGCATCATAGGCAATGGATATAAATTAATATCATGATTACCTTTCTAAAAATCGCTTAAGTTACCCAAGGCTTGCAGTGAGGTTTCCAGTATGCTTTATCTGTATAAATGAGCTCAAAGATACGTAGCCCTTGCCCAGATCTTTATAGCTAAGAAAATGTCCCTGAAATCTAATCACAGAATATGCCTTAATATTTTTTTCCATTATTTTTCCATTCTAGGCTACATTTAGGAGTATGTATGAGGCAGAACAAAATTCTCTTACTCTCATTTTAACTGAGACCAATTTTGTGAAGTTATATTGATATACTTTAACACAATGCTCTGGAAATGATAGGTTGCTGAGATGAGACAGGTTGCTCCCACACACTATTAACAACCAAAACAAGTAAATTATCAGCACTGATCTTAGGGGAATAAAGAATTTCCTCTGATACTGCAGCTATGCATTCTGAAGTGTCATCACACATTTTTATAAAATTTTGAGGAAGCTTAGGGAAGTGGAGAGAGAAGAGTAAGGGACATTCACTACAAGATGGTTAAGTATTTGTGTTATTTATCTGCAGGGCAGTTATAGGAGTATCTACTCCTAATCCTTCTCCCAAAGAAGGATTAAGGTCCAAGTTAAAGTTGTTCATTGAGGCCTACCAATTATTTTACCAGATAGTTTTGGACTTCATCAATTAGGGTTAATCCTGACAAATTTCCATCTGATTTTACTGAAGTTAGTGTTATAGGAGCTTATGTGAGTGCAAGATCAGACTCAGAACGCAGATATACAACTATGTATACATCCTGCACACACATGTGCATGCAGGTGTCTGTATGTGACTCTCATTTTTTCTAGAAATCAAGGTATACTTTCACCTGATTTTCGATAGACTATAACAGAAAAAAAATGAAAAATACCTCAAATAAATTCCTTAAAATATTCAATTTAAATTTCAATTTAAATGAAGTGCAGTTTAAATAGAATCTGAAATAAAGGTGTGCAACTGGCTGAGCGTAGTTCATGATTCATAAGCCTTTCATGAACAGCAGGGAAATCATAGCTATTCTGACTGCTATTGCATACGTTTTTGGCTTTATAAACTCATCCGCCGTGTCAGTTAATAGTAACTATTTAAGCCAAAAATAACTGTCACTTTTTCATTTTTAATTGCTGCATCTGTTATCCCATTTAATCTTGGCATAATAACACAATGGGAGACTGCCAGAAATAGCTCCACAAATTATTTCCAGGCTCATGAAGAAAGTGCCGGTGGATTTGCCCAGGAAGATGACAGACCTGCGGAAGGCTTCGAAATGGTAAGCGATGCTCTTCTGTGCTCGCGACCATTGCCCTGCGCTTACCTGCTGCTCCTCCAGGTGCCTTGGGGGAACCTGCAGCTCCCGGCCCTGCTGACCACCCCAGCTGGATGAGGTGGGCTGCGTGCTGGGGAGATGTGGGCTGGGCCATGACGCTGATGGTGCTAAAGACACCTAAGGACATCGAGGATCCATCTCCCTTCCTGCTCATCCGGGTTGGGAATAGCGGTGTGGGGGCTGGGCACAGCAGGCACTGAGGCCATGGTGGCCATGGGCTCCTTCCTTCTCGCTCCTCCTGATGGAAGCGCCAGCTCTGGAAGATGTCGTGGAGGTGGGAGATGACTTCATCTCCAGCTCCCCAGCTCCACTCAGACAAGGTAATGGATGCGTGTTTAGAAGAGCTCTCATACTGACGTATGAACAATCCGTTCAGGTGGTGCTTGCTTTGCATGGATGCAGAGATGGACTGGAAAGGCTTGTGGGAAAGGAGGTAGTGCTGATGGTCCAGCCTTTCCCAAGGGCCAAGCCAGCCAGTAACTGTGAAAGCATGCGGGAAACATCTCCTTTTCCCGACCGGCTGCATGAGACCCAACGGCCAGAGGCAGGGGGAGAAGTGGAGATCCCTGAATGACCATCCCAATGGTATACAACAGCCAAGGCAGGATTGGAGACCCTTGGATGACCATCCCAATGGCATGTGACAGTCAAGGCAGTGCAGAAATGCCACACGCCAAAGCAAGATGAGAACGAGCCTCACCAGCCACAGACCTGCTGTGCACGCGGGGTCTTGTCCATGGCTGAGCTGACAGGGAAAACACATCATGTAGCTTCTGCAGAGGGCCTGGATAGGAGGAGAGGATAGGAGGAGAGGACTCACGATGCAGAAGGTGCAGTGAAGTGCACCCCTTTGAGTCCTACATCATGCTGATACTGAAGCTCTTTTTAAGAAAAATGTAGGCAACCTTTTCCTTTGAACTTCATCACATGAAAATACAGCGGTGTACATGTCAAGCATAATGGCTGTATTGTCTGGAAAGCTGAAATATATTTTGACAGAGTAACTACAAAAAGTATTGTAAAATTTTCAGAGTATAGTTCAGTTTACCAGCAGTTGTTGGATCTTCCTTAGATTTTTGTCATTTTAAATGAAAGCATTTTTAGACAAAGTTTTTCACACTGACCTGTTGTTTTGGCTTGCCCTGGGGTTTTTGGAAGTTAATAAAATCATCCTGCAAATCTTAGTATATTTGTTTACAGAAAAATATGCTGTAAATTTAGATTTCTGGCTTCATATCTTATGAGCGCTGTCTCAAATTGCTCAATTACCTCTCCTAAGCATTTTCTTCTTGCTGAAAACTTCAGGTAAGTTCACGGATTTATCTTCATATGTCAAGTATATAAGATAAAATGTTTATTTTCCCTCCTTTTAGCATAATAAATTCCATGGAGAATGGCGGAAGCTGTTTTTTTTGAGATATGTTAGAGCAGAAGCAGTGCAGGGAGGAGGGAGAAAGCAGAACATTGTGAGCACTGGGGGAGAGAGAGACTGAGCCTCCTTCAAATAATTGGCTCCCAGTGGCAAAAAAAAAATGGCAAAACAAAGCCCTCCTGTCGACAATTTAAAAGCAAAAGCTTTGAGAGAGTTGTGCCTTCATTTAATCTTCATGTAGGTCCCTTTGTGCTGAAGCCAACTGAATTATATGCTCGTATTCCCCACACGAGCACTGCAGATGTATCTTTTGCTGAGTAGGGAACTGTAAGGAAACTGCTGTGGTATCCGAAAGGGCTGCTGCAAGGTGGCAATGCCACAGGAAAATAAAACATTCACCAGCAACTGAGACTAGTATGTCTGGACCAAGCTTGTTTTTATAAATATTCACTATAAATTCTTGGCTTGAGCTATAGTGATCTGGAAGCTGCATTTTCTATTCATCAAATGAAATCATCAGAAGGAAACTACTTCAGATAAATACATCGCTTGAGATGCTGATGAGTGCATTTCTGGCATTCAGGGAGCATTTCAATCAGCAGCAAAAATATACCTCTTTGGAGCACATTAGAGGAGAGATTACAAAACTCCCCTACCATGTCATACCACGAGGACAACTAACATGTATTATCTTTGAGAGTATCAGAAATAATGTTATGGATCATAGATTAACTAGAAAAAAATGTATTTAATAAAAGCCAGAAGTTGAGTTACATTGAAAAGAGGGAATATTTTAAAAGCGAGGATATATTATGGAAAGAAAATGCTCAAAAAAGCTATTTTTGAGTAAGCTAAAGTGAACACCTGCTCCATTTTGCAGTACAGAATTGGAAATGCTTTTAATAAATGAAATTCTTTTGCTCAGGCATGTTGTTTCCTGACTGTTGGTGTGCTGGAAGCAGATATGTACGCAAAGTCCTGCCTGTTGCCTCAGGAATGTAAAAAAGAGTCCACATGATCTTCTGCCTTTGCCATATATCAAGCAATATCTGTTTTGAAGTATTTTATGGAGCATTTTTGGAGTATGTGTGGAGACCTTAAGGAATTCTGCTCCACTACTATTCTAGATCCTAATCCTAACTTGGTTCCCACATTGGAAAAGCAGGAAGGAGCAGGACTTTTAAACTGCAGGTTGCTTCTGTGGCATCCTTCTGCGACAAGACATTAACCATGACTCTGAAAGAAGTCAACACTTAGAAAGTAGAAACATTAATAAACAGCAGAGAAAGAAGGAGATCCTTACATGCCTGACAGCAAAGATAAATCTCTATTTAGGCTAGAGTCTTCTATCTTGAGCCTCCACTGATTACTGATTTCATTAACAGGTATTTTTCTTGGTGACATTTTCCACATTCCATCCAATGTGAAATAAATTAATCCAGAATGGATGACTAAAAAGGAAAAGCTAACTAATGGACTGAGGAATAGAAAAGCAAACATTTTAACTCAAAAATGTTTCAGGAAGTTCTGCACTCAGAAGATTAAATGACCCTTAAAATCCAAAACTTCTGCTCTATCCTTATCAAGGACCTATAATGTAAATATTCTGATAGGTTGGCACTTATTTTGCTAGGAGCAGGAGTATGGAGGACATAAATATACAGCCTATTACCATATCTGTCATAGTGTAACAGTAGTGAATGCTGCAAATACAGACACATACAGTATACTTTTTCTGGTCTTCTCACCTCCTCAGCTTCTGCATGGATTCTGCCACGAATAAGTAATGTTTACTGAACTAGATTAGCCTGGAGATACAAATATCTTAGATTTTTGAATTATACCTGATCCCACCTGCAATTTTTCTTTCTTTACGTTTCTTTATGAGTTGTTTGAATGCGTGTCACTTGGGCTCCCGGCCATGAGACCCTACAAGCCAATGTCACTCTTCATCCAAGCAGCTGATTAGTCTCTGGTGAACAAGTATCACCTCACCACAAGTGTTTGCACAAATCACACTCTTCTCACCGTCAGTTGAGGGCAACAGAAAGAGGAGGGAGAGCTCTGAAGCTTCTTGTAACAGGAAGAGGTGATGGGCACCAAATCCTTTGGACAAAGGATTTTATTTTCTCAGAAAATGCTCATAGTTGAAACTTTAACATTTCCACATGTTATCCATCAGACCAGAAAGGAGCCATGTCATACAGTGTGGAATAGATACAATAGAAGAGCTGTTTAACATCACTGTTAGGAAAAAAATGACTGAAAGGCTACAAGATATGTCTGACTAAGCTGTAGTACTATTAATAAGAAGAGATTTTTAATCAATTTTTAGAGGCAGCAAGATCACAATGCCCTTGGATTACATTACTTCATTGAAGTGCCTTCTCCAGTCAGGGACCTTTTTCTTCTGTAGAAACATGTTCATAGCCTGAGGAATAGGGAGCTATTGGCTTGTCTGGAAAGTACTTCCAAAAACAAAATTTAAAAACTTGTCTCTAATCCAGTGCAGGATATGAAAGCCTAGGAAGCCAGTTACTACTCACATTGTCACTGAGGGTCCCATGTGCTCAAGCACCTGTGAAACAAAATTTAAAAACTTGTCTCTAATCTAGTGCAGGATATGAAAACCTGGGAAGCCAGTTACTACTCACATTGTCATTGTCACTGAGGGTCCCATGCGCTCAAGCACCCGTGGCTCCTGGGGAGAAAATTCACCCTAGGGGCCAAGATACAGATGTGGGTAACCCTCCTCTTCTCAGGCATGTTCAGAGGCCGCCAAATATTTGTATGAATATGCAATGTGTGCAGCTGCTCAGAGAAGCAGGCATAACGCGGCTCACCCAGGTTTTGGGAACATTACGTTAAGTGAACAGGATGAAACATCTGCATTTCATGGGAAAGGTGAGGAGGGCAGCATCCTAGCGTGCTTGGTAAGATTTATGGAATCTTACTGGAATCTGCTCAGAAACTGCATTTTATGAGAGTCTGGTAAACCTGAATCTTGTCAGTGAAAAATAACATCCTTTTAGAACAAAGCAGCCAACTCCTATGTCTCAAAGTTACCAAAACAGGCTTGTCAAATGCTAAATGATATGCTCTAAAGTATTTGTAGTAGAACAAGATCTTAGGAGGCAAGGCTGACCAAATATTGAGGGAATATGAAGGATTGGAAGGTGCACACATTTCTGTCAAACACCAAGCTTGTCTCAGTTACAGAAGTCTTGCATTTTGTTTGTTATAACAGATTTAAACCATGTTAAAATCTTAATTTCTATACTGATAGCCCTTCTGTTGTTGTATATATGTAAACAATAGTGAGTATCAACATCAGTAAGAATAATCATGTTCTCCTTAATGGAAGAACTTCACTAGAACAATACTAAATGGCAAAGCTCTTCCTCCTCCTGTCCCTTTGCCCGCATTACTCAGAATCGGATGCCATACTTCAATTTGATTACGATTTATGGGATGACATGACTGCTACTGGGAGACCACTTTGCACTTCAGCACAAATCAAAGAAAAGCTACTTCCAGAATACTGATTTTAATTTGAAACCACAGGCTTAGCTAAAGCAAGCCAGCAGTGGGAGGTGTGCCTTTCAGCCCGCCCTGTGGTGTGCATCTCATCCACAGCAGTCAGCCGAGCACCCAAATCACATTACGTGTGTCACCACTAGCATCAAGGCAGCCAGAAAGTAGCAGACGTTCCAGAGCAATCCAGCCAGATTGTTTTAGAAAGAAGATATGCATATTTGAACATGGATTCAAAAGACCTAGAATTTGCTATGATTCAGTTAAACATCAATAAGCTAGGCCAAAGCTGATCTGATCTCCCTGGTTTGCAGCAGGTTGTCATTTCCAAATACAGGTGGCTCTTCTGGATATCTCTTCTCTTTTTCTCACCTATCTCTTAGAGTGATGATGGTCCCACCTATGCAGTACTCCAGCTACCAACAAGGGCAGTGGGACAGGAGGGGAGGGAGACATTTGAGACTCGAATCTTGCCCACTCCATCCGGGTGTGTGGGCTCATCCCCTTGTGCCCTGCACATGCCAGCCAGAGACTGGGCAGGTCACCAAGTGGACCTCACCTGGGTCTCCTGGACACCTCTGTGATGGGGTTGTTCCTCCCCGTGACCATCACAGGAGTCTCCCAAGACTAACTCCATCATCTCTGTGTTAGGAGCCTGAAGATAGACAGCATGAAAACTCCCTTAGCAACATAGGATATTGACTTTTCCCAAAATGAAGGAAATATATGCAAGTACTTTTTTCTCTGACCTCTTTTTCCTCACAGTTTACTGTCTATTGTCATATTTTCAAACCAATGCCTGGGGTCTTGGCTGTGCTATTTCCCTCTGAGTTGTTGGAGAGCACTAAGAAGCCTTTGGAAGGAAGGAGCTCAAATGCCAGCATCAACAGAGACGTTAATTCATTAGTCTGTATGAATTCTCTTAACGCTACTTGAATCTCACTTTGGCGAGACCCACAGGCAGTGGGCATGCTGATAAAGCGAGGTAATTAAAAAACACACATTGTCTATATTCCCTTTTCTGCCCACCAGTTTTGCCTGTACCCCTGCTCAAGGAAAGCCCTCGAACTGCTCCCCAGTGAGGGGCAAGGTGAAGGAGAAAATGGAAAGTCCTCAGAGCTCTCTCGTCAGGGCTTGGAGGGACTTACCCTCCAACCCTGCCTTTTGGCACTGCTAATGCAAAGGTTGGGAAATGGAAATACCAAGTCAGAGTCCTTCACTACTGCTTCCCACCTTGCTTACGCATCCTCCTCAAACCAGTGTCTATTTTTCTCCACTTCATGCTTTTAAAAATAGCCCTGGAAATGTGATTGCTCAGTGTTGTGGAGAGGATGACACAATGCAATACAGGGCGCCGCTTTCACTCTGTCTCGTAGATGATTAAAATAGAAAATCCAAAGTACTACTTACTATAATTTTATTCATCTCCTACACAAAGTCTATTTATTACTCTTCCCCCAAAGTAAATTACAGGCTTTGCTACTAAAATAGTGAATCAACTTGTAGAAGTACTGAAGTCATTGATAACTTTGCTTCTTCTAATCTAGTTAGGTTTATTTAGTATACACTAATATAGGCTCCCAGTTACTAGGCAGCATTTACATGTGACATATTCCTTGCAAGTCTTTCTTATTCCAAACTAGAAATACAATTTTTAGAGAAAATACAATTAGAATACAATCAGAAACATAATTTTAAATCTTTACAGGTCAGCATTCAACAAACTGATTATGATACATGAATGAAGCAAAAATAAAAATGACATTGTAGATTCTGCAACATTAACAGTGAAATTTTATGACTTGACTGATTACTAAGAGTGTCATCATCAGGTTCATTTACAATGACTTGACTCTGGTCAGGAGTATTTAAATCTCAGTGATTTTAACTATCAAAAATGGGAATGTCTGCAACTAACTGCTATAGAAATGTTAATTAAAGCTGCATGGCTTGAATAAGACTATAATTTCCAGAATATACTGTTTTGTTTTAAATCCCACAGGATAAGTAAACTCTTACTGAGCTGTTTATTGGTAAGAGACTAATATATTCAGAACAGGTTCTGAGCCATTGATATGTCAACTGTGTCAAAGGAGAATTAAACCCAAGGAGAAAGGGTGAATTAAAATAACCTTAATGCTGAATTTTAAGGAGTCTGGTGTATATTAAGCAATTTACTAAAAAAAAAACGAATGTTTTGGAGAACACTTAAGTCATTGACTATTATCTCTCCCTGGACTCTGACCACAAGAACATGACAGACTTATTTTCCCTGCATCTTGTTTAATTACCATGGCTCCAGCAGAGCAGTGGCAGCAAGGCCCGTCCCTGACACGCTGAATTCCAATAAGCATCTCCCATCCGTATGCAGAGAAGTTTTCTTTGACAAGCTGGCTGACTAATGTGCCTTGGGTCCTACTTATGGTTAGCAGAAATACTTGTAGAGCAGATATGACTTATTACAACATGTGCCACATGTAATGTCCAGGAGAGTGAGAGAAAAAAAGAAAAAAACAAACAACAGCTTTATCACAGAATTTATTTCAAGGTGCTCTATTTAGGGAATAACTGACTCCAAACATGCTATATACAAGTATTTTATTTTCATTCATATAAAAAAAGTCATTACTGTTTGAGGTAGGATTGCTTTTATTACAGAAATGTTCTAATAAACTGATATAGGTTTCTAAAAGTAACATACTACAGGGATGTCTGGTTATTTAAAGGAAATATAGCACCATTTACAATGAACTGGAAAATTGGAAAGACAAGAGTCAGTTTTCAGACCTCCATTTTTTCTCTTATTATCAGTGTTGTACAGTAATGGTGAGGTGAAGAATGAAAAATGTCAATGTTGGAATCAGGAGCTCTCTGGGTTGTGGTTTTCATCAGTAGGTCACCTGCCCGCTTTCAGGTTTGAAATCACCAGCAATTATATTAAGTTCCTGTAAAGGAAAATTGTCCCAGACAGTCACAGAACTGGAAAACTTTACATTTGCTAACACTGCATTGTACAGTTTTGTGAGTTTCTTGTACTCATTTTGACTAGACATCAATTTGCATAATTGTTGTACAGCTGTTAAAACAATAATTGGAAGAATAGCCCCTTTTCCACTGGGAATTGTACACTGAGGTAGGCAAAATCTTCAGTTAAATATTAACTTTCTTATTAAGGGTTGCCCTGCTGCTACAGCACCAGGGAAGAGCCTCCTGTTACTATACTGTGTGTGTGAGTTCCACATAGGCAGTGGTGCAAACTCACCATGGTGAAGACTTCCATATAACCTATGAAAAGTATTGAGTGGTGGTAATAAGCAGACACAGCTACACATATAGCAGCTACAGGGGTAGCTCCGAAACACCCTTTAGCAACACTACACTAGTAAGAGGTTATAGCCAATCTGTTCAGAGAGATGCAGGTCTTCAGCCATGATTTACAGTAGCATTTTCAGATGATCACTGGAGAATCTGTGTCAAACCTTGTAACTATGATGTGTCCAGTTTCTCTGGTCCTTTTCTTACATCTCACCCTTCTAAATATTAAGGACTTGCAAGTGAACACAGATATTAACAATCATCAGTCAGACGCTGAGTAGGTCTTGTAAATATTCGAAGTGTCTTATGGGTTCTCACTGCTGGGTCTTTTCAATAGGATGCTGCCTAAATCCCTGCTGCAGCTTGGTTAGGTTTAGGCCCTGGATCACAGAATCATTGAATCATAGAATGCTAAGAATCATAGAATCATAGATCATAGAATCATGGTTGGAAGGGACCTCTAGAGGTCATTTAGTCCAAACCCCCTGCACACGCAGGGTCACCTAGAGCACCTTCTTCTCTTGGGAGTCTTTGGAAGTCCTGGTTGGCAACAAGTTAGCCATGAGGCAGCAATGTACCCTTGTGGCCAAGAAGACCAATGGCATCCCGGCCTGCATCAGGAAGAGTGTTGCCAGCAGGTCGAGGGAGGGGATCCTGGCCCTCTCCTGAGCTCTGGTGAGGCGGCACCTGAAGTACTGGGTGCAGTTCTGGGCTGCCCAGTATGAGAGAGACATGGAGCTTCTAGAGACAATCCAGCGCAGAGCCACGAAGATCATTAAGGGACTGGAGCATCTATTGTATGAGGAAAGACTAAGCAAGCTGGGCCTGTTTTGCCTGAAGAAGAGAAAACTGAGAGGGGATCTGATCAATGTGTACAAACACCTGAGGGGAGAATGTAGGGAGGATGGGACCAAACAATTCTTGCTGGTGGCTAGCGACAGGACAAGGGGTAATGGGTACAAATTGAAACACAGGATGTTCCATCTCCATGTGAGGAAGAACTTCTTTCCTGTGAGGGTGACAGTCCACTGGAACAGGCTGCCCAGAGAGGCTTTGGAGTCTCCTTCTCTGGAGATCTTCCAAACCCACCTGGATTCCACCCTGTGCCACGTGCTCTGGGTGTCCCTGCTGGAGCAGGGGGGTTTGGACTAGATGATCTCTAGAGGTCCCTTCCAACCTCAACCACTCCAGGAGTCTCTGATTCTCCAGCCCTTGCTGCAGGATGTTGCAAGTATTTCTACTACAGTCTGACATTCTTTAACAGCAATACCACAGGGGCAAAAGTAACCTCACTAGCTATGATTGCCCTTTTCACCCATGTTTTGCCTTATTACATCTGCAGTTACAAGGACTTTCATTTACATTGCTGTTTACATAATATATTTTATATTGGATTCTTTTACAATATTAATAATTTCCAGTGATCATTTTTACCATCATTTCAGCAAGCCCAAACCCAGTCCTCAAAGGAGCTGTTCTCTTATTAATGTTCATTAGGCATTTAAATGCTACTTACTCATTCTTTTAAGAAATCCGGATAGCCTACTAATTAATTTGAAAGTGTATTTTTTTTCAAAATACTTTAACTTCTAACACTCAAATCATGATTTGTTATCTGCCATTACTGCAAGAGGCTTGTCATGCTAGTAAGTACAGATTTCATTCCTGAAATTACTTGTTTATTAGAATATTTTCTGAAAGTTACTTCTGGAAAGTAGGAATAATAAAGCAGAATAACTGTATTTTTTGTTAAAAAAAAATGTCCACATCAGCTCTCTGTCTGCTATATCTGGAATCTAACATCAGAGGCAGCTCCTTTTCAATAGTTGCATTTGCCTACAGACCATTACAAAACACTTGCCCAAACCTTTTCTAATAATTTGTTGCATCCCTCACCATTACCAGCAGTTGCAGAATCCTCATATGGTCCATGTACTCCTATAGGAACATAACTTGTTCTTAGGTACTGGTTTTGCCCCTTTTTTTAATTTTTGTTGTTATTTTTATTTGTATATGTCTTACCTAAAGTGTAAAATAAAGGGAATTTCAACAGGAGGAGAATTAGAAGAATTAGAAGATATTTACTCATGCTATCCAAGAATGATACAAGCTCAGTCTGTGTTAATTGAGTAGAGGCAGAATTTAAAGGTCAATACTTATGATTCTTTTATTTCAAAGTAAAGTCTCTTTTATCATGTGATAAAAGATTAATCCTCAGTTCAAAGTTTTCTCTTCAGTGAGGATCTTTTTTTTTTTCTTTTTTTTTTAATCTGCAAATGAAGGAGACTATCCAAAATATTTCTTAAAAAAGAAAAATATGATTCCATGCTGGGTTATAACTCTTGGGAATATATTTGTTCTAAGCATTTTTTCAGTATTGAAAATTAAGCAAAAGAACAGAATTAAATAACAATAGTGGCTATACATAATTAAGTCTTATCTTCTCTTTGTGCAAAATGCACTCTTTTTGCCATATGATGCAGGAAAAAACATAAAGGTAACACACAAATAAAGGCAATATAAAACATCCTTATGCAATAAGAATGAAGACAGTGAGACTAATTTGCCACCTATCACAAAAGAGATATAAAAAGAATAAAGCAACTAGAAATTAAAGAAAATTCCCTTGCAAATGCTCCTTGTCCACTAATGCCAGCAGTGCTCGTGTTTTGAAGGACAGCAAGCCTTAATGAGAGAATCTGTCCTACCAGAGGGAAACAGTCTGTTAATCTTTTACAGGGATCTAGGTACATAGAAAGCCATGAAAAGTTATATTTTATTCCATAGCCATATTTCTAGTAAATAAATATCCCTTTGCGCATTATCTCATCCTTTTGTCAAGTCCCTTAAAAAAAACAGATGAAGACAAGAGCATTATGAAGTCAAGCAGTGTGCTTTTGTTTTTCATAACCATTTCACTTTTAAACAAAGCTACTATTTTGTAGCTATTTAATGTATCTTTGAGGCTGATATACTAAGAAAACATGACAGAAATTGTCCTTTCCTTTGATTTTAAACTTCAGGACTCCTGGAGCCTGAATCATAATGTTTAACTGCTTTTGTCTGCTTTTGTCCCTTTGAAAACATCTTCCATAGGTCATTTGGTAACATAATGTACATTTGTTGCAGTATGAGTCAAACATTCAGTAAGTTATGAAAACATCAAATGACATTCTTCACTTTTGGGTCGCAAATGAGCTACACATCTCCAGAACAAGCAGATGTTGATATTGTAACTTCTTTGATGACCAACCAGTCTTCAATAACAACCAGAATGTTATTTTAGGGCTACCTATAACAGTTCTTGAGGGTGCAGTGATACAGAGAGTTGAGCTCAGGCACTTTATAACAGCTATCTTAGGACAGGGTAAGAGGCCTGTTAGCTTGTCTGAACTAAACAGGGACAATCATCTGGAGAGGCCTGCTAGCGCTATGAAAATCAAGACAGGCCAAACTCCCATCAGAAAAGCTGGCTTCTGACAGCCAAACTAGGATTGTCACAAACTCTTTTTTTTTCCCTCAGACTAGTATTTTTTCCCATCAATGCGCCATCCACCGAGGTGATGATAAGTGCAGCCTACATTTTTTAAAAGTACCTGGCAGAATGAGTGCCGAATGTTGATTTTGTTTTTCAGCGGCAAGAATGAGGCAAAGGAGCGGTCTCTGCTCACCATGGTGGCCCACGTGAAGGCAGCTAGGGCTGCAGCGTGCATTATTCGAAGAGTTGAGAGTGGCACCAAAGTAAGGGTGGCCTAACAGCTATCGTGGTTGTGGTGGCTCTAGGGAGCTCTAGAGAAAGGACTTTTAGGCATGAGTATGGGTACTGAGGGCTTGAGAAGATCAAGTGGGAGACAGAACTAGAAAGCATGGGGAGCTCTTGTTTTAATGGTGAAAAAGCATGAGTTAGCTCTGCAGATAGAAGAAAGAAAGAAGGTCCTTGGGACAGGCAGAGGACCAGTCTGAGGTAGGAAGGATCCTACTCAGTTTACCCTCTGTACCCTCAAACCCTCTCAGTTTAGAGAGGGAGAAGATAGGTTCATCCATCCAAGACAGGGGTGATACTGGCAGCAGAAGCGCCGGGGTGAAGAGGGTTGCCTGTACCACACCACGAGAATGCAGGAGAATGAGCATTATTTCTTTCTTTTCCTCCATAGGACCATGAGGCACAACCCTCATGTCATTCCCTTGCTTGTTACTAAAATACAGTGTCCTTAAATAAGGGTTCAGAGAAAAAGATGAGATTTTAAAAGTTTTTAGGCCCATAAAAATGCAGATGAGCACCTGCAGGATTACAGTCTACCTTTTTAGATTTGGTGCGCAGCTGCTTTATACTTTATACAAGCTGACAATAGAAAATCTGCTACACAAATCTTTTTAGCTTTGTATTTTCCTGTATTGTTTCATAGTTGTAAATATTAGATGATATCTTTGCAAGAAAGTAGTCACTGCTGCATGCTTGATATCATTTTTATAATCGCTATGCATTCTCTGGAACATACCAAATCCCAAATCTTTGTCTTTATGCCTCCTCTTCCAGGTTGTAAGATTGTAAGCGTGCAGATGAAGTGTTTGAAGAGGGCATTATTATTTGTTTAGTGAGTTAGTTTCTGTTGATTTAAATCCTCTAGATAGTGCCTTTGGAGAATGCAGCACTGAAATGAAAATAGATCTCATGAAGTTCTACTCATAACAATTTCAATTACCTTACTGTGTGGGTAATGGAAAAGAGTGTCAGATTGTAATTACTATCTTCAACTCTAGTCTGGAAGTTTATGTTCAAAAGGTGTCAATATCCATTCACTTTCAGAACAAGGTGTTTGCAAAAGGTGTCAATATCCATTCACTTTCAGAGCAACATTAAAGTTAAAACCCAATTCCCAAGTATTCTGCTTACTTTATGTTTGAGTTAATAAAAAAATAACATATTGAAACTATTCTGACAGCTGTAAGTGGCCTTATCTGTATTTCTGCTGCAGTGTACTGTCCCATTTCTAACTCTGACATTCACTTTGGAAGAGGTAGATTTAAGGTAGATTACAAATAAAATAATCCCATTCTAGATTCGACATGATTATAGGAGACTATACATCTTTCCCAATATTCATTGCACTTTTTATTTATTACACTAGCATTACTTTAATTAAACCTTTCACAGGTGCTGGTGCTGCTTGGCACCAACCACCTGGAAGTTCTTAACTGTTAAAAATATATACAGAAACTAATCACTCATGTAAATGTATATACTTCTTTTTTAACTTTAACTTATACTTAACTTATACCTTAACACTTAATAAATAATCCCTTAAACCAATTTTTCATTTAAGTGTCAATACATACAATTCTTGCAAATAGAGTCTTGCACTATGAAACAAAACACAAAAAGGGCTAAATGACATTTGGCATGAAACCCATCACAGTAAAAGCTACCAGAAATCTTTTAAAGCTATTTACTAATAAAATGTTGACTACAAGCTGACTTTGAAATGCTATTTTTCCCAAGTAAAAGCAGACTATTAAGATGTTATAGCTGACTTTAAAGGCTTTTCTTGTTTGTTTGCCTATTCAATGACAAAGTGATGGGCAAGGCAATTTGATAACATCAAGTACTCTGTTACATATGACTTAAATAGCAAGTTAGACTCTTTCCAGATGCCTGACATCTTTGACTCAGAATCAGTCACAAACAACTTACATCAACAGGTCTTTGCCATAATTTTGCTAAGGTTTAAAGAAACCTTAATTGCTAGTATTGATCATTTCTATTTTCTGTGAAAACTCTATATTCACACAGAGGCTTTAATTATAAAATTAAGATTTGAGAATGTATATGTACATGTATGTATATGTATGTATATATTATTTGGGAATGTATTACCACAAATCGCTTGGCCAAACTGAAGCTACGCGTGCCCTACTTCCACTGACTTCTCCCTAGTTATACCCATCAACATGTATATCATTTGTCACTCTTCATCAACGAAATTAAAAGAGTAGTTATGGGAATTGTTAATGTGCCTTTTTCAGATTGATTTTTACACCAGCATGATTTTGGATGTCATGAAAAAAAAAATCAGCTAAAACGTAGCCAGCCTGCTCTTCAAACTGAGGGTGTCCACCTTGGGTAAACAGACCAGACCAAGTACAACTAGGCAGACTGTACTGCTTCCATATGAAACCAGAACTGCAAGACGGTGAAATGTCAGCATCAATTCCAGTGATTATACTTCTTTCCAGATTGAAAAAATGAATTAGGAAAAAAAATAGAATGTAAGAGTTCTCCTATTTCTCCAACTCAGTGGGTTGAGGGGGACATGATCTGCACATAACCGGTATAAATGGAAACACACTGGTGTATATCCAGGCAGGTAGAAGAGGAAAACTGGGAGACCTGTTTTTGCATAGATGTAGTATAAACCTAATAACTAGAAAAAAGTCAACTCCAAAGTAATTAATCTCTGAAAAAAAAAAAAACTTGTCAAAGGCTATGACAAATTCATCATACTTGATGTCTTTAAACTGAGCTATCTTTTTGGAAGATGTGCTCCATTTCAGCCACAAAATATTAAACTCAGCAGGATTCACTTCAATAATTTGGAAAGTAATTCCCTTCACAGGGGCAGTTCCTGGATAAAGCTTTATGGGACACTGAAAAATGCTGGTCAGGTCATGGCAATGATGCCTTCCCCTCCACCCCTGCAAAATTTAAGCAGCATATTTTACTAGTAGCGCCAGGAAAGGGGGTGATTAAGTTTTATATT
The DNA here is from genome assembly GCF_000705375.1 of Tinamus guttatus. The sequence goes on along the minus strand of NW_010577491.1, from coordinate 232,244 downwards.
AAACATTAAGTTTTATATGACTTGTGATCATGTGGCATTTTTAATGGGTTTTGTAAGACAGAACCTCAACCAATTTTATTTGCCCTATGTAAAAACTGAGGTAACACTGTGGAAAAACATAAATTTTCACCTTGAAAAGTACTCTTCATATAATAAAAGTATCTTGCCCTTTGACAAAGATGGTTCAGAGATGGTTTCCTCCTCCCATATAAACACAGCAGAAGAATGGGAAAATAAATCCTAAAAGCCTGTTGACAGTCTTAATGACTTGTGCTTTTCTAAGGGTCATTTGCAATCTTTTCCCTATCTCCACTTCTCATTTCTCCTCTTCAGTAATGCAATTACTGGATTTTGTTTTAAATGACTTCCTAAACTTACTGGAGAGAGAACTGTATTTTCTATGGTATTTTTAAATGTCTTGCAAATGAGTTGCTCCCATCTTTTCAATCACTTCAATGAACTGCTAAGATAAGATAATCCACTGTGCAATGAAAAGTGGGAGTGACATAACAGAGGAAAAGTACACAAAGCAGTAAGTAAAGAATCTGGCATGCAACAAACTATAAGAAAAACTTATGTATAGAATTTCCAAGTTGCTCTTAGCCAGTAGTTCAGTGTGCTTATTTCACCCATTAACAATATCACTCACTCAGTGCTTACCCAGAGGCAGAAGTGCTATCTCTGAAATCTGTGATATTCCTGACCATGTCTCCTTTGTTCTTTTGAAGCTTGACATTTAAATTTCCACTCAGCCAGACATTGTTTTGTTTGAGATTTGATGGGAATCCAGGAAAATGCACTGTGATTTATGCATATTAAGCTTGCAAGTCTGGAGTGGTGCCCCAAAACTATAAGCTCTGTCAGTGATCATCACCACAACCATTTCTTTTGCATTGTATATGCACAAGATTATTTCTACGACCTCTTTTAGAAGGGCTGACATGAAAACAGGGAAATCTAATCTCATTAAAAAAACAGGGAAATTTAATCTCATTAGAAAAGATCTGGAGATAGCTAAGAACAAACTTTTGCAATTATATCTTTAAAAAGATGCACAGGGCTACTGTTAATATAAGTTCATAACAATTTCAGTCAAAGACACTGTTTATTAATTTACATTCAAAAATAAAGTGCATTGGAAGACTTCATTTTAAAAGTTTATTTCTAAGAAGTGACATTTTTAACTTAAAAAAACAGAATACCCAGGCAAGAAAAGCAGGGAACAAAAGCAACCCTTCCCCGCAAATAGCATATAGTTGCAATTCAAATAAGCTCACAACATTTCTTGAAAACAGTAGTGACAGAGACTTTATTTACAAAACCACAACTAAACACAATAAACATCTTTTGATAAACCAATTAGTTGCTAAGTTTCAAACAAGAAAATTCTCACAGTGATTAAGCAGACTTTAGTAAGAGAAAGGCTTCCTTCCAGGCGGAGAAGACACTTCCACTCATAAGGAGTCGTCTTCTGCACCAGCATGTACTTTAGGAGACCCCAGAGCCCCGACAGCCACGGCGGAGCCCCACAGCCGGGGAGCAGCCCGCTCACCTCTGCTCTGCGCAGCACTGCGCACGCTGCCTACGGCACCAATGTCCAGCAAAAATATGTTTCCTTTTGCTTCCTGCTCCTGATGTCCCGACTACCCCAAAAGCTAAGGGAAGAGCATGAAGTACTCAAGGTGTTCTGTGATAAGGCTCAAAGCCCAGTGACAAAAACTCACAAATGAGGAGCATTTTAGCTACACGCTTCTGTGCAGCAGGTGGGCATTTCTGCCTTGTGGAGAGGTTCTTTTTTTTTTTTTTTTTTTTTTTTTTTTCATCATAAAATGAGAAACTAGGAACAAACCAATTTGCTGGATCCATTTGCAACTTGCTTTTAGAAAGATGTTTGTTTATGGGAGATATTGATGTCTCAGCTGATGCACAAATGCCACTGAACAAAAAGTAAACACTACCACTAATAAGCAAGGACAGCAAAGTTGTTCTAGGAAAAAAAAGCAATACTGCTAATACTCAGAAAGAATTTGAGATAATGGGAAACATTTACTTCCATGCACTTTCTGATTTTACTTTTCCTTACATAAAAACTAGATGACAAGCTTAAAACTCAGTGTCGACTACTGTATAGCTCACAGACATCTGAGCATTCATATTTCATATGTGCATCAAGCAACTTAAAAAAATAATGTTTCAGTAAATCAGTATGTCTGTCATTCTGAAAAGTTTAATTATGACTTGCCCTCCAAACTCTTTTTTTCCCCTTTTTATACAGGTATGAATAGAATGAATATGAAAACAAATTAAAAATTTTGCAGAAAATAATAATAAAACAAGAAGAAAATCTGCTTTCTAGGCTACTAATTACACTGTTTAAAATAATACATAATTTCGAGAATAAGCTTTAAAACTACACCAAGCATGAAAATTCCACAAATAACAAAAACAACAATTTTACTCAAAATAGAAGTCACATTTCAAATGTTAAGCAAAACTCATGAAAAATATAAGTTTAAAACCAAATACAAGATATTTTAGCTGAGCCAGTTACCAAAACGTGCAATCGCTCATGGCAGAACTTGACATTTTCTAATTCTCGGAAAATACACCGGGTAAAAACTGATGCTATCTTTTCAAATAGCATTACATTAAGCAAATTGTCACCTGAACAAGATGGCACAAGGCTGCCACCTTGTGAAAAAGCTCAAAACTACCTTCCCAGGACAAAATTAGCTGTGCTCAGACACTAAAAATGACTTTTTCCCAAATTAAGTTTTTTACAGAAATGATCCGTTATTAAAAAAAAAAACTCATCTACTCTTAAGCAGAGTCACGGATAAGGAAGATTAACATCCTGAGTGATATGTGCATGGTGAAAACCCATGCTCCTTTCAAACATGCCTGTTGAAAATGTTGTCAAAGAACTTCAGAGGAAAGAAAAAAAACAGAACACTCAGGAATATCTGACAATACATTTTACAGCATATAGGATAGATGATGTTGCTGCTTCAAGGAAGCAATGTTCATCTAGTATTTTAAAAAAGTGATTTAAAATGATTTGTCTTTTTTTTTTTAACCTCAAATAAGTTCTCCACAGTGTGGCTCTTCAGCCCTCTATCTTGATTCTTTCACCAATTATTGAAAAATCACCTTCTATTTTTTATTTAAGGAAACTTAAATTAGGCTCTTTACATATTGATTAATAAATGTTAGGTCTACTATTTTTCTTTGCATTTTGTATGTTAGATTTCAACAAATCAGTGTGACTTTTTCTAAGCGAATACCTGATTTATAAAATTTACAGGTTTTTTTAATGCTGCTGTAAGCAATTTCTATGCCAAATTTCCCCAGCTGAGGAGTTAACCTGAAGTTAATGATCAGGGTTTCACTGAAACTAAGAAAAACCTTTGACTATGGAAAGACTTTTAACAATATAAACGAGGATACACCTGGCCCCTTCCACATGTCTTGAAGAGGAATAGCTAGTAAGTATTTGCTAATACAAACAATTACAGTGGAAACCGTCCAGGAGCAATATAGTAAGACTAATTTTCCAAAAGAGACACTCTCCAGCTAAACTAATTCTTATATCTAGATTTAAACAATGTCACTGCTACTGTTATTTGCCAAATTCTTAAAGAGATCGATGACATTTGGAGACCTCCTCTATGACTAATTATGACATAATTACAACCATTTCCATGTCTGAAACAGAATCTGGCTGTTATGTTTCATCTCATTTTTTAATCTATTTTATATATTTTGTATAACATTATGTATATTTATATATTTTGTATAACATCTGATACAACAGCAAAAGTAAAAACACAGCTTTACACTGAAAATAACTTTGTCTTTCCATGTTTATTAATTCATTGGCTTTCTTCTTTAGCACAGCATAATTCAACTCTGTTTTTAAATTAGCAAAATACATCGAGAGTAAAAGTACTGTTAAATCAAAATAAATCATTACACTGACACGCTTCATGATAAAATATTGCCAGCTAATAATCTTATTTTAATAAACTTCAAAGGCATCTCACTATCTCTATTTTTTTCTACTACCTTGTGATATGGGGCTGCTTGGAAAGGTTTTCTAAATTTTGGGGGATCTCTCTCTTGCAGTCACTTTTCCTTACAGGAGAATTGCACAATTACATTAAAATAGTACATATCTGAACTTGATTCTTTCTACCGGAAACACCATTGCTACATTAGTCGGGAATAAGAACAAAGCACAAACGTTGTTTTGTTAACGATGTAGTAATCTAAGGCATGCAGGTATCACTATCAACAGACCTCTTGGACGAAACAAAAATGCCTGTGGACTGTTTTACAAAAGGAAATTTTGTATCTTGTTAAAGGAAAGCTTGCTCCCCTAAAAAAATCAGGAAAAAAAAATATAGAAAACAATTCAGGATTCCAGACAGAAATGCCATCGGAATGCCACATTGCCATTCCAATCTGTGCAATACAAAAATATGAGTGCACACATAAAATTGTACTACGATGTGCCTGTATGTGTGTGTGTTATATCCTGAGTTTGTTTTACCTGACTGGTATTCAAAAACAAAGCTGGAAGCAGAAAGCATGCAGGATTATCCTGCAAAATCCACCCTATTCTCCTGGCCACCCATGTACAGAGAGTGGCAAGGAGAGGCTGAGTCAACCACACACCTGCAAGAGTTAGGAAAAGGGTGCGGAGCCAGAGAACATTGACCTGAATATTGTAAAGAAAATGTAACAGCACTGCTGTGGGTCGGTGACTTCCTATCAGGAATGTTTGGGAAAGCAAAGGCGAAAAAACTCCTTTCGGAAAATATTTGCACAGATTCGACTGACTGCAATATTTCCATTATGGAACAAGAAAGATCTTTGACAGACAGTTTGTGAGGTTTTGGATCTCCCCTGTGACATGCACATAATTTAGCTGTATTTATAAAACTTAACAGATAACTAGAAGTGATCAAATATTTTCAACTCTAATTTAAGACATTTACTAAAGGGAACCATTCTTTCCTTCTGAAAATAACGCACTAGATGTTTTAAAAATTCATATATATTGTATTCTTTACCTTTGTAAAAAGAAATATATAGTGCTTAGTTCCATTGGGTGTGCATATATATATATGAAAAACATTTAAAAGAACAATTCAGAAATGCCATTAGTATTCTTTTTAAGATTACATGTTAAAGGTCTTAGAAATACTCAGTTCAACTTTGGAGTGCACTCCCATCCTGCTTCAATACAAAACTGTGAACACAGAACCTCAGGACTTAAAAGCCTTATTATTTAAAAGGGTTTTCATTAGACTGTATTCCACCCTGTAATGACATGTTTCAGCCTGGCACATGTAAATTACTCCCCTCCTAATAGGTCGTATTATCAACTGCAATTTATCCTTTGTTGTACAATAATGTTTATTCCTCCAAAAGAAGGAACATGCACATAGTCTTCACTCTATTTTCTAAATATCAGTTTGAAGTAATTTTTTCAAAATGTCTCAACGATTTAAGAGCCTACGCTCTGCAAAACTAAAGCATGCATTTACTGACCAACAACTCATGAAAATTCATTGGGATGGAGGTGTTTTTGAGAATGTTGCACTTTAGTAGGGTTTCATACCTTGGCCTTTAGCAGACCCAGATGTAAATGGTCTGTGCTGAGCAGTAAATACGCACCCAGAGGTTAAAAACAGGTTAAACACTTAAATACTTTATTTTAAAGCAAACCTTCAAAACATAAACTGTCATACTTTCAGAAGTATGTTATAGAATACATGATTATCATAAAATATGGCTGTAAACATCTCCCTTTTTTCACATTATTTACAAAAAGGTTTTCTGAAATTTTCCTTGTTCCGTATTTAATCCTGCACCTTGTAAATTCAACAGATATCATTCTCACATTCAGTTCCAAGAAAATAAGTAACCAATTGACTTCTATCCCTGGTTCCCACTGGGAAAATAAATACATAATGTAATGCACACTATTTATTCCAGGGTCTATAGCCCTGAAATAGAACTGGGTTTTCCTAAAGGAATAAAGGTACCAAAAAAAAAAAATCACCACATAAACCTCTGTTCTTCTTCACTATTTGGCCACTGAAATGTTTTGTTTAGAAAAAGATAAAATGTTGCTACATTCACAAAAATATAAAAAGCTAGCTCTAGAAGTTGTTTGTAAAGAGATGGAAATGGAATATTAAGCCTATATATTAAGTATGGCAAAATAAAGTAACGAAATTCTAGCAACTTTTGAGGAACTGTAACAGCAAATAAACATACAAAATACAGTAAAACCCAGAATATTGATTTTGATTTCAAGGTATCAGCAAAACTCCAGCCAGCAAACATATAGACTGGAACTAACATGTATTTTACAAGCTCATGTCTTTGGAAGATTTTTCTCCAGACATAGAACGTATAATGCCTGTTATCTGCTAGTAAATACTTATGAACATAGGTAAATTTCCAGATAAGGAATAACGAGATGACAGCAATTAAGCTGTACTGCAGAGGGTGCTTCCGTAAGGTCTGGAGGAATTTCCTGATTTTAGTAGGGGTCAATAAATGGGGGAAGGAAAAAAAGAGAGTAAATGACAGAAAATAGAAGAGCTGAGGAAAGTGCAAACAGGCCTCATGGCTGCTTCTGTCACCAACAACTATTCCACCGTTGATGAAGACAAAAGCAAAGAACACAACTACTATTATGATATACGGCCAAGTTAGAGCAATAAGCTTAATTAAATTTTGAGGTGATGTGAGGTACTCAATAAGAAAGCGTAATACTCTGATCAGATCTGAAAATGATCCTTTAATGGACGAAATCTTTTCATCTTTCTTTTTTAGTAACTCTGTCTTCCAGACTTCATTCAGCTTTTCTGCAATAACATTTCCTGCACAAAAAACTGTCCATACAATATTTGTCTGACGAAACATGAAGCCACAAAAACCAAGCAGAGCTGAAGTTTTATGGTTACCATAAAGGCACATTAAATATGAAAAGAGAGTAAAAAATACTGATCCTGGGTCCGTATAATAAAGGAATGTAAAAAAATAAAGTGTGGGAAACAGTGCAAGAGTTAATGTAGACAAGATTCTCTGGAAACCAGACACGGCCTAGGGAAGAAGCAGAAAAACACCATCAGTAATATCCAGTAAAAATCAAAAATAAAGAGTGTCATTCTTCAGAATCCCATTACCACAACAGAACATCTCTTATGCTCTTTGATTCCATTACCGCACTGTGATGCATGCTACATTTTTGCTAACCTCCTGGTTTGCTAATACAGCCTGCAGGACAATACAATGCTGAGACAAATGAAATCAAGAAGCATTACTGCTAGTGAATTAAAAATACAGTAAAAAAAAGGTACTAGCTTCTTCTGTATCTCAGATGTTCACATATTTGTAGCGTTAAAATCACTGTAGGAGCATAATTGTTCTCATACCTATGATAAGAGAACTGCACAAATGGGCAAAAGAAAAGGAAAAAAATGCTTTTTATGTTGTATGCCCCTGCAATCTCAACATTATGTTATGTTTATTTGAGACACAGCAGATCATATCATTCTGTGCTGGCACTATTGCCTCCTCTGAAGCTAGCCCACAGAGGGAGCAGTTAAGCTTCTAATCTTTGGTGTAGCTTTTGTTGGTTATTTTTGTTACAATTCATGAGTTAGAAAAGAAACTCTAAGGAAGGTAGAAGATCACACAGTTAAGAACTCCTCCCAATTATCCCACTCACTACATGTTGCAATGTAATTCACAACAATAAAACCGCTGCATGATGGTTCTGAATGATGTAGCGTGGGATGAAACAGCCAGTCACCACCACACTGAAAGCAGGAGAGTGCTAAAAGCTCAAGGAAGTAGCAACAATGCAAGTACATTTTGTAATACAGTCAAGCTTAATACAGCTTATAATACAGCCAAAAACCCTTTTGTTTTCTTGCATTTATATTTCCATCTCCAAATATAAAACTAAAAAGCGTTCTAAAAGAGGGGAAAAAATGTTGGTTTTGACCTAGTTCTGTATGGCTTTTTCATGTGCTTAAACACAAAGTGTCTTCCGTAATCTTCATAAGAAGATACCATAACAATGAAACCTTTGAATCATCAGTGAATGGAAAAAAAAAAGTTCTTATGGTTTAAAAGTGAAACTAAAGATAACAAACTAAGGTGAAAGGCTTTAAATAGGCAATTAACTTTTGGAGCAATCTATCTGAAAGAGCATTGATTGGTCCATCACTTGGATGGACAACTAGACAGGTAAAAAACTGCCTGGATGGTCAGACTCAGTTAAAGGGTCATATTCTATCTGGAGGTTGGTAACGAGTATCGCAGGGGTCTCTGCTGCAACCTGTCCTGTCCAACATCCCTATACCTGCAGGCAGCAACAAAGCACACAACAAAACAAACTCTCCTAAGGTTTGCAGATGATACCAAACCAGGGGACTGAGGCAATATACTCCAGAGCAGACCTGTCATCCAGAGGAACCTAGACAGGCTGGAGGAATGGGGGCAACAGAAACCTTATGAAATTCAGCAGAAAAAAAAAATGCAAGATCCTTTGCTTCGGAAAGAAGAACCTGCTTTCTCCCATTTTGTTAGCGTTTGTTGCACCACCTCTAGAGTAGCATATCCAGCCCTGAACACTCTGAATAATAATAATAAATAAAAAGACTTTGGTAAACTGGATTGAGGGTGAAGGGCCATCACGACGGTCAAGGACTGGAGCACTTGCCCCATGAAGAGAAGCTGTGGGAGCTGGGCTTGTTCAGCCTGGAGAAGAAAAGGTTTCAGGGGGACCGAAGAGCAGCCTGCCAATACCTGTGAGGAGGTGGTGAACTGTCAGACAACAGATAAAAACTGAAATAAGAGCATGTCAAAATGCATAATAAAAGGAAAATTTTTTTCACCGTGGAGGTGAAAGGCAAGTCAAGCCACAGGTTATCTGGAGAGGTTATGCTCTCCATCTGGGAGGGTTAGCAAGACCCAACTAGATAAAAGTCCTGAGCTGATCTCAGAGCTGACCCTGCTTTGAGCAGGAGATTGGACTACAAACCACCTGAGGTTCCTTTTCCAACCTGAAATACCCTGTAATTCTAAATGTCAGCATCAAGTCTGATACCTATCTAAAGAATACACTTTAGCTCAAACAGCTCACGGGGCTTTGTTCAGGAATCAGCATGTGAAGTTTTATGTTGAGTCTTAGGCAATTCCAACTAGAGGAGCACTCAATCCTTCAGGCAAAAGCTCCATGCGGCTATTAACTTCATGCGTTATTTCAGTGAAACTATTCATGGTCACTCATAAGAGGATCTCATCCTTGGAGATCATGACCACTGCTCGTAGTGATGATAAAGAGGTGCTTGGTCCGTACCTTACTTTTGGGGTGCACCTTGGAGAAGAGCAGGTAGAGCAGGTAGAAGTTCCCGATGCTGAAAAGCAGGTTGATGAAGCGGAGCATCCCAGTGGAGCACGCGATGCTGCCCGTCCAGCCGAAGAGCCAGGCCAGGGGCCGCGCGACGCCCACGGACACCAGGTAGAGGCCGGGCAGGGTGGTGATCATGGGGTCCCACTGCGGAGCACAGAGGGGTGCGTCAGGGGCACCCACTGCAGCACTGGGGCTACTTACTGGATCTGGGGGTTGGCGTGAGGCATCTGTGTGTCCCTGCTGCCGGGTCACACGCTAAGGGTCAGGGCACAGAGCCCTGAGAAACACGGGCAGGTGCTTTGGGTGCCTTGTAGCCATAATAATAGTAATGAAAATAATAATTTAAATAATAACAACAATATTATTATGGTTCATAACGATAACCACACGCCCCCTTTTTGCTCATGGAAATAACGCTTCCCGACCCGAAGGACGGCGCCGGCTGGCCCCGAAACCCCCGTCCCCAGGGAGGCGGCGGCGCGGGGCGGCTCGGCCGCGGCGCCCGGGGGGACGGTGAGGGCCGCGCGGCCGCACGCACCTGCCCGAAGCGGCCCTCGCAATAGGCCTGCGCCTGCGGGACG
>NW_010577491.1:200238-221973 GCF_000705375.1 Tinamus guttatus | reverse complement strand
AGGGCCGCGGGCAGCCGCGCGCCCGCCCGCCGGGACCCCGGGCGACTCCCCCGCGTCCCCTCCCCGCTTGTGTCTTGCAGATCGTGGACCCTTTTCAGGTTCTCGTGGCAGCCAACAAGGCCGTTCATCTGCACAAGATTGGGAAAATGAAGACCAGAACTCTCTACACAGAAATTATTTTCAACCTTTCACCAAACAATAATGTAAGATTTGCGGAACAGCTACTGGCTTTGCCAGACGAGCTTGCTGAGCTCCGTGCAGCCAGACAAATAATTTGCCTGGCCTTAGCACATCATTCTCTGATCGAATTCACTAGAAACGTCTCTGAAGTAAGCACACGAAGTTGTATTTCCCTAGTCCTACTGTCATGCAGACAGAATTCCCAGAGCTTCTGTTCTTATTTCTCATCCTTGAGAATTTCATAATAATCATTCTCGACCAGTTCTAGGTAGTTTGCTTTTCTGTTTCTTTATATTTTAAGTGTGGAAGCCTGTAATATTTTTTTCTTTTAAATAAGATAAAAATGATAGGTTGCTTGTAAGTCCTCTCACAACTGGCATGCCAAAAAAGAGGCTATTCGTTTGACCACAGTGCTCTGAACATTAGACACGGTGTGAAATTAAAGTCTTAGTAGCAACATTGAGAAATAATACTCTTATTCTAATATTAGAGATATTAAATAGGCTTTTATTAATACTTAAGAAATTACCCATAACAATCATGCAAAGAACAGAAACTAAAGAAGCTAAAATAAGAAACTAAAATTTCTTAGCAAACGTTTTGATCTATGTGGAATAAAATGTCCAAACTACTAATAGAAGTTAATGTAAGAAATAAATTGTCTCATGTAGATCATCAGAATTTTATTAAAGTAAAACTTATCAGTGTGTATTTTATGCTTATTTATGCTCATTATGTAATTGAAAAATTTCCTTACATTTAGAATAAAAAAAAAGTTAAATATTGTTTTCATCTTTTCTTAGATTTCAGATGCTTTGAAGAAATTTGGCATTTCAGACAGCGACACAGCAGTACTCATTGTTCTGATTGTGGACACAGAAAAACCTGTTAACCTGGAAGAGGTAGCATCTCAAGTAGAAGGCCAGCAGGTTTCTCTAGATGAACTCCCCCAGCTGACAGACATTGAAAAAGTTAAAAAGGTATGTAAGCAAGAGAAATAATTGTGGTTGAAAAAAGGGACACTTTATTTCATAGTCTGATTAAATCTCAACTGTCATAACTCATTTGGAGTTTGTATTTTTTTAATACGATGGCAAACTTGCTGTAAGGGAAATGATACATTTCTAATACATACCTCTATAATGAGAAAAACGTATATATTTTTAATGCATGTGATACTATTTTTCTTCACAGAGTTTGTTTTTCTTGTTCTTTTGTTCTGCAGATATACAAAATTACTCCACAGGAAGAGAAAATCGGCACCTTATTGGATAGCATTGTTTGCAGAATGGCAACAAAAGATGTTTTATGAAAATACAGCTTTTTTTTTTTAAAAAAAAAAAAAAAAAGAGACTTGAGTTGTTTATAAAAATAAGGCTTAAAAATCTGTACTTTTCTCTTTCATCGAGCATTTTCTCATCCACGAATAGGATTCAAACATTGTAAATTATTTTCATGAACCCTACTGTGATTTGCTTTGTTTTGGCACCCTGGAGGGACGGTATCATTTTGATGCTTAACAATATCATTGCCAAAAATTGCCTCAGGTGTTGGACTAGAAAAAGGAATGTTTCTTAGAAGGCATCTGCAATATCTCCCTCTTTCTACCAGTAGAGTAGAAACGCTGCCGACCCTTTGGGAAGAGAAAGGTGGGAGGCACGACAGGATCCTGTGGTGCAGCTCAGAGCTAGGCCAGGCTTAGGAGAAGAGGGTAGGGTGACAGATAAAGTCAGCATGGATTATGCTGTCATGGCATCGGCACCTAAAACTTGATACCATCTCACACAGTGTATTCTGTAGTGCTGACCTACTGCTGTATTGTTTCATGTTACCTAGTGTGGGAGTTAAAAAATTGAGAGGTATTTTTAATTTATAGCGCTGGAAATGAAACGGGGTGATGCTGACTTTGGGCTCTGTTCCAAGTGCAGAATTCACAGAGGAATCTGCATCATGGATTTATTAACTTTTAAGTTATGGACATAGCTTAAATATCAAGCTAAAAGAATCATTAAAATAATTTGCTTTGCTGAACCAGTGTTAGGAAATAACATCAAATAAAAAGAAGAAAGAATGGTTATTTCCAATAGTCACTAGGTCCAAAAGTTGGGCGTTAGTGTCATTTAATCACATGTAGGTATCCTGTTTCATCAAAATTACTGTCCCAATTAGGAAGAAATCCATACTGCTTGTTATCATTATGCTGTATTGTTTCTCTGGAAAATGCCATCCATAAAATTGTAGTTGTCTGCATTATTTTCTTGCCATTTTTTTTCTTGCAGCTCACATTTGGAAAAGTAAGTATAGTTTGTAGAGGAGAGAAGCTTTAGTTAGATTTAAGATATTAGCTGCTACAGTAAATGAAGCAGCAGACAAGACGTACAGACCTGATATTGTCTGTGTTTCTGTGCTACTATGGAAGTACCTCAAATCTGTGTGTTTTTATTTGTTTGAAACTGGTTAATAATAGTGAGAAAGAGTTGTTATATCAACTTCCTTATAGCCTTGTGAAAAGCATCATTGTGAGATGTGGATTCAAATCTTTCTTAATTTCTGTACTGGTAGATCTTTAAGGACTGGTTAGAGCAGTGAGACTAATCAGAAATAGGAAGTGTTTGATGCTCCCTGGATCTAGGGGATTCCTTGAGAACCCTTCTAGCCCTTTCCTTCTGGGATATAACCAATGTACTGAGGGAAAGACTAAATTTACCAAAAGAACATATTCAAGAAAAGGAACTGTGCTGATTTCTTGATTTTTAAGATGGTTTTATAGACTGTATTGCCCTTTCTAAAAAAGGAAATGGAAGACACTGTTAAAAGATGGAGGTTGAAAGGCCTTGAGTCTTTTGAAATAAAATGTTCGTAAGGTCAGGATGGGAGAATTATCGTGGAAAATTAAAGACGTGTTTTTATTCTCTGACAGCCCAATTGGAACATGGAGTGTATCATCAGATTTGCTGGATGAAGTGCTGGCATTGCTCTTGATAGTTTAAAATAACAGCAGGCAGTTATGTTTAAACCATAGCTTCTTCTGAACATGTGCAAAACATCAGTGTAGTCTGGTTAATATACAAGAAATATTAAAAAAGAGATCACTGCATAACAACTGATGCTTTCCAAATTTAGGTTTTGAGTTTCTAGTTCTTGATGGTGAATTTCACGAGTATAAAAGCAATAAATTGTTTATTACAGTTTTCATGTGTTCTGAGCTAAATTATGAAACTGTGATTTACTGTGAGATCTGAATGAGATATTTTCATGGATGGACTTACTCAAATCGATTTTGAGATCTGTAGCCGCCCTAATATTATTCAGTCAGGCACATGTTCTGGGTCTGTTGACAGTGAGAGATTATGCTGTTGTCCTGCAAGACCATCATTATTCCCTTAGTCCTAATTGTATTCTCTAATTAAGCCAATTATTTATAAAAATTGATGATAAATGTAGAGTGTGCTTACACAATCTGTAACAATTCTGCAATTTTGCTTGGCTGTACAAAGCCTGTACGGTTATGTTTGGCTTTCTGAATATGTTAGGAATTAGTAAGTTTGGACCTAGAATTTAACTATTTCAGTTAGTAAACCACCCCCTGCTTTTCACCAAGGCAAAAGATGAAGAAAAAAAGATGTTTTACACTTCATTGCTTGAGATATTATTTGACGATGTATCTGAGACAGTCTAGGAGCTTGCGCTTACTGAAAGGTGGCCTGGTCTCCCTTCTGACTCCCTTTCCTGCAGTTTTCCTTGTTTTTGCTCTAGTAATTGGCCTAGTGAATCCAGCCGACAGAATACAGATCCAAAAAAGAAGCAAGCAGCTTTCTGCTCTGTTCATGTGCCAGGTTGGGAGAGGGGAGCAGTGGTCTAGAGGGGTTGCTCTAGAGACCAGGAAAGTGCACACAGTTGTCACATCGCTTTTACGGTCGCATCTGGCGCTGCTCTAGCTGCAAAGTGGGACTCACCCAAGAAGACTTTGTCATTACCTTGTGACTGAAATTCCCCTGAATCTTTTCGAGGCTTTCCAAGGTCTTGTGATTCCTGGCAATTTAAATATTTTGCAGTGCAACTTTGCAGTGCATGAATTTCTGCTGATCTTTGTCAAATTTTGCCCAAACAAATTAAATAGAGAAGTGCATGAGCAGACACCAGATTGGAATATTATTATTCAATGTTAACTCATTAACATTTCTATTATGTATTAGGAGGAAAGAAGAAATGTCTTAATTTTCCATGTTACCACACAGTATCAGGCACAGGAAATGAGCGTAGGCAAATGAGAGAAAGGAGGAAGAAGGATGTTATTCCAGCTTGGATAGAGAAATCATTTGTTTTCCAGAAGATCTATCAGCAATAAGAGCAAGAAAAGTACAGCTCCCAGGACTCTCTAATGCATGTTGGACATCAGACCAACACTGCTGAGAAGCATATATTTTAGCACATGACAAATCTTCCACCATTGGAAAGGGGCAGTCACAGATCTCTCAAGAAGAGGGAAGGAGAAGTGTAGACTCTCTGCGATCTGTACAGTTCATCCCGCGTGCTCTTTAGCCACATCTTAAGGCCACCGTGATGAATATGACAGGCGAATTGTTCCTGGCAGGCCGAAATCTATTTATGGGTTGCAGTCTGTGTGTTTCTGAGTTACGATTTTTACACAAGCAAAACTTTCGTTTCTAAAAGCTGTGTACGTTAGAAGAAAGAGCCAATCTGATCATAACAATCTCCTTGCTGTGTATGCCTCCCTCTTCAGCTCTGTTGGCTTCCAGATTTCTGTCATCTCTGTTTTCACTTCCAAAGCCCTTCAGAGTTTACATCTGTCTCCTACAGCATAAGCTTATTCTCTTGCCTTGTTATGTTTTCAAAATAGAAGCTTTAGACCTCCTTCTGTGCCATTACTTAAGCCTGGAGGAAACTGCCTTCATCATTTTCAAAACGGATGATTATGTAGTACCATTCTCTGACCCTTGTCAAAAGTCTTTCTTTCCCATAAAAGGCTGGATGACAGTCAGCTTCCAGAGGACTGAGGCCATTGCCTGCCACGCAACCCAAACAGTCTGGCTTTTTTTGTATCACTGTCAGAATGTCTCTATCCTTCTATCTTCTCTTGTGCTTAAATTTCCAAGTGGGAAATAGTCCTTTTTACTTTCATGTGTAATATTAGCTCATCCTATACGGTTTATGACCGGGGCCCATGGGTGTTACATGTGTTTAATAATCATCTATTTTCTTCTTGTGTGCTCTTCTTCAGAGAGTGCTATCAAAGCTTTGCTCTCGTCATAAAATGTGATCAGGTGGTAGCTTAATGAGGGTGTTTACACTGTAACAGTTGTACTGTTTCCAGGACCGCATTATCCTGTTCAGAGGTGACACAGGTATCGCAGTGCTTTGTGGATGCCCCTCAAGATACGTCATGTAGGTCTTCTAAGGAGCATTTTACTTCATGTGCCTCTCTTCCCTCCTCCCCCTGACCATTATGGTTGGATGAGGATGAGGAAAACTGCTTTTTCAGGAATTGTGTGAATACAGGGGTAGACTGATCTCTCTCTTCTGTATCTCCTTGCTTGTATACCTAAGGATCAGGTGCTCTCTTGGCTTTAGGAAGGCACTCAGCATTCACACTGGGCTCTTGTCTGCTCTAACAGCCATATATGATGTGTGTTTGTGTGTTGCTGCTTCCCAGAACAGCCCTCTATCTCCTAACAAGCCTTATGCGTTGTTCCTGCAAATGTACCTCAAATGTACCTGTCCACTTAGACCCCACAGAGGAAGGTTCTGTACAGCTACTGATTAGTTGCACACACATACCTATCTTTTGCTGCATATTCAAAATATCTTGCAGTTCTTTTTTAGTTACTAACATATTCTTGTCCTGGCTGAAGCTGAAATTGTGGGGTATGCGTTGAAGCTCCTAAAGAAAAGTCCTACAACAAAGGATGCTCCCATATACACATTTTTCTGTGGTTTTATTCCTGAACTTACAAAGGTATTAACATAAGCTTTAAAACAATGCAGATATAATCCCCCATATAAGCTGTCTTCAGCAAATGAGATGAGAATCCAGCTTGTCCCATGGTCTTCCTTTGCCTTCAGGATAGCTATTTTAATTGATCTTCCTATGTTGTACCATGACAAACTAGTTGTCTCTTTATACTGTACATCTTAGCATTGCCTGGGACATGTGATCTTAGCAGAGGTAGAGCCTGAACAACTTAAGTTCAGAAATGGAAAGCTGGAGTGGATATACAAAACATTGACCAACAAAAATACTACGTTGTGCTAGCATATTGTGCTTGAAGTACAGTTCTATATACATGCTAATATGTTTACAGTGCAAAGAAATGTAGGTTAGTTTATTCACAAAGTCATGTTCTATAATTTTTCTATGAAATTGTCCATAAACCTGCTTCACAGGTTCAATTCCAAAAGCAGCACCAGTTTAAACAGTTTCAAGTAAACTACAATATGCAGAGATCATTTTTATACTCCCTGAGTATGAGTAATCAACACGAGGATTTCTTTGATTATTTAACAAAGAAAGCATCTTGCAACTATACTAAGGATCCTTTCTTGACCAGACTCCCCAAATTGCCATGAGGATAATCATGACAATCACGGTGTAAAGCGTGCAGACTGCAGCCAGTTCATCTCCACGCTGCTGTTTGGGCCCAGAGGCACCGTGCCAGTTCTCACGAATGTTTGTGGTGCTTTTCAGCCTGTGAGCACGGAGAGAATGTATCCTGCCAAAACGAAAAGCAAGATTGAGATTAAAAATGGAGCGTTTTATTAAGAGTTCAATAGTGTTTATAATGAAGTACAGAGTGTGCATTGAATCATTGACTAGATTTGGGAAAGAGCTCTTCAAACTGTATGGGGCTAATAGAGTCATTTCCTTAATTGGAAATGCAGAACATTTACCAGCCATTTGGTGTATCTCTCCCACTGACAGGCAGAGAGACTGCTTATGGGCTTGTTAGAGGACATAGAGCGCTCTTCTTCGCTGTTGATAGAGATCCGTTCATCCTTTTCATTTCGTAAAATTGTGATAGGATTAAAACACAATTTATCAGTTTCAATCCATGAGAATAAGCACAGCACGTGCTGTGTGATCTTCCCATTCTGCTCAGCTAATGTGTTTTTTATTTCTTCCTTTCAGAGGGAACTTCCCTCAGCAGGCTTTGTCAGGGTATTCTTTAGCCAGAGACACCAGTCAGGAGTAACTATGCAAAGGGCATCTGCAGCATTCCACGCAGGAATATTTTAGCTTGCTTTGCTGCCTTTCTCAAGGGGGTTAAGAGCAAAAGTGCTAGACTATATGAAGCGACTCCCGTCAATACTCCAGTATCTCAATGGTAACTTGCCCTGGCTGCAGTGCTCCTCATCTGAGCGGTAATGCTGAAAGGACATGCGTCAGCTCGAGCTTTTCAAGAAGCTTAGAAGGGGTCTGAGAAGTGCAACACATTAACTTGCCCTGGCTGCAGTGCTCCTCATCATAATGCTGAAAGGACATGTGTCAGCTTGAGCTTTTCAAGAAGCTTAGAAGGGGTTTGAGAAGTACAACACATTGCAACTCTTGTTCATAGCTGTCCGGGCTATTATTGCACAGAAGAATAGGAGTTACCAAAAAATAAAACCCCAAACATTAGATAAGACTCAGTTTATGAGTTAGGAACTCTTAACCACAAATTGTCCTTATGCCTACTTGGAGGAGAGCTGTTAGAACTGATTTTTAAAGATGAAGGGCTTGGAAGAACGAACTGCACAAGGTAACTTGTCAATGAAACAAATTCTGCAGCTGATATTTTACATAAACTACTTTCAGAGTGAGCAGTACATTTTTAACACTTGTGACAAAGGCTATCTTCTGTGTCATGCATAACGGCAAATCAAACGACACGGTTAATGCTAACCTGGCAGCATCAAGTTAAGATCACGAAAGGAATAACTTCCCTGTCAGTAGCTTGGTTTCCTACTGTCGCTGTCTGGGGAATGCAGTGCATGCAGCTTACCTTCTGGCATTCATGTTATCCTGGTGGTCGAGGTGCCAATAAAACAGATTTCTTCTTGCAGAGAGGGAAAAGTTGTCCTTTTTTTACCCTCTTGCTCCCTCTCACAAAGAAGCAAAGTTTTCACAAGACTCTTTGTCCCTGATCTGGACAGCACAGAGAACTCAGCTCTTGATATATGTCAAGTCAAAATTCAAAAATTACTGATTTTCTAAAGCTGTTTTTGACAAAGTTCTCCAAAAAAATCTCCAGAGCAGCTCAAGAGGCAAATAATGAGTAATCCCAACGACTGACTGCTCCTTTTAACTGCTGGGATCCCTTCTTATAAACAGTAGCTGGCTGCTAAAACACTGCCAAATTCTTAGCAACAGAAGTAATGCACGGATGAAGGGTGCTAGTGGTGAAAAATGCAGGAGGATGAGCTGTAACTTACAGCTACTTTTTGTTAGATCACTGGCTATCTTCTGTGTAACACTTAGTTACAATTATTCCTTGGTTAATTTGCCTGGAGTGAAATTTCAAGCTGCTATCACTTACAAGTGCTCTAATACTCTGACAGCTCTGGGAAAAGGAGGTGCCTTCAACAATCTGTGGACTTTCATAACACAATCACATTCAATAAGCAGTCTGTATAATGGCATAGAAGAAAATATTTGGACATTTAGAGATAGTAACTATAAGGAAATCTGCAGCAGGAAATTTAAAATTTGAAGTTTTGCCATTTCCTGTTCATTGTGTCTAAACAAGATGAGAATTTTGTTGCCACGTGTTAATGTGATGTGAGTTGTCTGTTCACTTGTCATAACTCCCAGGTGTCTCAGGAATTAGAGCTGATTAAAAAAAATGTAATAGCAGCAGTAAAATCATAGCATTTTTTTTCCTTTTACGCATTTTGACCACCTGTAAGAATTCCTTTTTTTATTATAAAATCAATGAAGTGTCACAACAACATGGATCAGAGCTTTTCTTAGTCTTTAAATAGTGATGATTTTCTCTCAGCTGAGTTAAGCTGATTGTCATAATGAAATTCACCAGGTGACTGCAATGTGAATTAACTTGCACTGGGCACTGGTGTTGCCTACTATAAATGTCCATTTTGTAGGTGGGCAGCACTACTGTGGGGTGAATAAGCCCTACTGTTATTTCTGCTTTGCCTTAAAGCCAGAAATCTGTTATTTGCCTTGTGCCCTTCAGCTAGAATTATGCTCTGGAAATCAGATTTTGTTTGGGGGGTTAAGTTTCCTGAAAGTGCATGTGCCATATGCAACCCCTTTGAACGAAGACCTGAGTAGAAAGCATAAATGGGCCAGTGTATAAGAAAAACAAGCAAACAAAAACCAAAGAAAGAGTAGCACATATCCTCGTGTACCGGGATTTTCCTCTGCTAAACCACTGATACTATTCAGCAAAGGAGAAACAGGGGCTTTAAAAATCTAGCAAATCTCCAGACTTTCAAGCAGTTTGAATAGAAACTATTTTTATGTTTCTCTGATGAAATGTCACATATATTTCGTTTGTCTCTGCCCAGTAACAATAATTAAAAGGTGCTGTGCCAGTGCAGAAGTTCTACCGTAAGTTTTTCATTGAGTTTACGATGCTTTAATAAATCTAATAGTTTAGTTTGTAGGGCTTCTGAATGTACAGGATTAAAATTTGTAGTGTAAAAAAACAAGCAGAAGCTCTTCTTTCCCAAAACAAAATATGAACAGCTTCATATATCATCTTTAAACTGTCAAAAAGTAAAATAACCTCCATTTCCCATTTGAATTTTACTTTAAATTTCTTGTCATTTATTATCGCTGTTGACTAAGACAAATCTGAGCTTGCAGTTCTGGTGCATTTCTACAAGCTTTTGTCTTCACACATGCAGCATTTGTGTTTTAATATAAATCATACTTGGTTCCTTAGTTTTAGTAAAACCATTAGCAGTGTCCAAACATGTCCTGGGATATTATTTATGCTCTGGAAAATGTTATATTGAATTTCAAATACAAAGTAAATGTTTAAAAGCTTACAAAATTAAATGTTCTTAATCTTAAGGCTGACTTCGTTTACTCCTACTCGTCTGTCATGTCGTAAAACTCTTTTCCATAAATACCATGTATAAAAAGAGCTATTTTGACCTCAGCAAAACTTTAACGGTTTAACTGAAACTGTGGTGAGCCTCAGTTGCCTTTCAGTGAACTTGTTGCAGCTTTACTTGGAATTTATCACTGCGCGTTTCCATAGAAGTGGGGGTGCCCGTTACTCCCAGCGGCTGCGCCAGGAGCAGAACACAAGGGTGTAAATGGAATAAAACACATTGGTTTCTGCAACCAGTGGAGCAGCTGCAGCTGTCAAGCAATTCCTTGTTATTAATGTTTTAAAAATGATTTTCATAGAAAAATAGGAATATTATAATGACTTCCAGGAAGAGATTAAGACTGCACTATGGAGTTATAGGGATCCCCTGACTTGAGTCAGTTGTAGCTTTTTCAGACCAGATCCTAAAAGATAGAGGCAGAGCTGGTTCTGCTAGAGGAGTTTGGGGCCTGTTTCCTTAAAAGTGATGATTACGGTAGACGCCTCAATAAAAACAGTACACTGAGTTCATCTCTTCCCCACCCTCCCCCCCTCCTTTTTTTCTCCTTTTATTTCCTCTTTCCTCCACTTCAGATTTTGCACCCATGGCCCTTTCTGGGTGTTTCCCCCATTCCCGTTGCTTTCGCGAGGACTTTTCCCAGGTCTCCCCCTCTGAGGCAGTGTGCGGCCGTTGGGGCGCGCGGCCGACTACGCGCCCCAGCGGCCCCCGCGACCCCGGCCAAGGCACCGTTATGCTTCGAACCGGCCAATGAGAGCGCGCGCAGCGCGTCACGTGAGCGGGGGGCGCGATTTCAAACGTGGCGCCGGCAGCGCAGGGTGGCCTTGTTCGCGGCGGTGGCAGCGGCGGTGGCAGCGGCACGAGGTGAGCGCGGGGCGGTCCGGGGTGGCCGTGCGGGGCGCCCTGGCGGCTCCCCCACCGAGCAGCGTGTGTCCAGGAGCACAGGCGCGGCCCGGCCGCAGCTCTGCCGCTTAGGTCGGGTGAGGCCCTTGCCCGTCTGTGGGAGGTTTAGTTACTGCTTGGTCCATTTGGTGCCCTGTCTGAGGAGAGCACAGTGGGATTTCTGTGGCTCTTCAAAGTGCTCCGTTGTGAGGCTGTTGCTGGAATCTCCACACGAGCTTCCAGTGGGGGTGTTCACCTGCTTTCTGATGTGCCACAGTCATAATCTGTGACATTAATGCCTTTTAAAGCCTACTGCACAGTATTCCTTATTTTCTAGATACTATGGAGGAAGGAAAAGAAACAGTAGCATGTTGCTCAAGTCCCCTGACTAAAGAGAGACCGGGTATTTGCCCGAGCAATGGTAGGTGGCAAATGTTTCAAAATATACTCTAGCTGGTGCATCCTGTACTAAAAACTATCTAGATCTCTTATATCTAGTTTATAACTAGTTCTGCATGCTGTGTTTTTGCATGGATTTCTATTACCCACCTCAATGGCCTGAGCTCCTTCAGAACTTGTGTTAGAGCAGCTGTTTCAGTGATGTGAGGTGATGGGCCTCCCTTCTCTATGCCTAGTTTGAGCTCCTCCCTTTCCTTAGATCTTCCAGGATATTTGTGCATCCGTGACAATTATGATCATATGCCTGGGTGTAACTTTGTAATTTCTTTGAACTAATAAATGTTGTATGTCTGTTCCATGTTAATTACTTAAACTCAGTAATTGCATTTGCTGTATGACGTTAGCCTCACCAAATTATCAAAGCATAATTCAATACAAATTGCTGAAAATGTCTCTATGGCAAAATTCTAATGAAATTATTATAGTTTCAGACTTTACTCTGCTGACTGATGAAAAGTTTGATTTTAACCTTTCACTGTCTCCTGCAAGGTGAGTTAGGTGTCCACAAGTAAGTACATCTTTAAAATGTCAGTAAGTTAGGCTCTTGACTGACTAATTTTTATTCATAGTGGAAATGAAGATGAAGTTTTTGTTGGACCTCTGGGACACAAAGAAAAATGTATTGCTGTCAGCATTGAAGCAACAAAAAATGCTGAAAAAAAGGCTGCATCTCCTTCTGGTGGTAAACTTCTGTGGAGCCCACTTGCAGGAGAGAAATTTGTTGAAATTTTCAAAGAAGCTAATTTGATTGCACTACAGATAGAGACTGGAAATAAGAATGAACAGAACAAAACTACCCAGTCAGAAGAACAAGGAAACAAGGTTACAGAAAAGTTTGTGGAAGATTCTTTGTCAAAACTGAAAATATTGAGAAATGAAAATACGGAAAGAAGTCCCAGGGCCATTAAAAGGGAGACATACTGTGTGTGGGAGAGTCCAGTCTGTCAATTGCCACCTTCCTTTCAGAAAAAAACAGATAAACTTTTTTTAAATGATAAAACACATGTTCTTCATACTCCAGCAAACAGAAGCCCTGTTAAAACTCATATATCTCCTCACATTGCTGGGTCACCATTGGCTCAGGACCAGAAAGCTAAGGAAAGAAGTAAAAAGACAACTGGCAAACTGCAAATGTCCAAGTCTTCATCTGCTCTTGGGAAAAACAATTTTTTGACTGTAGAAAAGGTAAAGACAGATTCTGTGTAACAGTGTTTTTTGTTAAACATGGTCTTTGAGTTACAGGAGTTTTTAAACAGTCCATGAACTCTTATTAGTGTAATACTCTGGTGTTTCTCTGTGCCTTAAGAGCCTCAAACTGGAAATAATAAATCTAATGGCTGCCAAGCGCAAAGAAGAAGGCAAGTACTGTGTTACAGCACCCATCTAGACAGTCTATTAGGACAAGGTTAAGCACATGCAGATGTTCTTCTGTTTTCATTTCTATTAGTGTCATCACTGCTTCTTTATCAATGTCTAAACAAACATTTAACTGATAAAATCACAGCTGTGTCCTTGGTGACTTACTGTGATAAAATGGCTTTACTTCCAACTCCTGTCAAAGGTGATAAGGTAGGGGAAAAAAGGCAGAATTATTTTGATAGGAAATTCATTTAGTTCTGGGTCTGCCTATACCTTGCCTCCAATTCTTAACAGGATTGATTAGCTGTATATGATTTAGGGTGTGGTGTAACCAGCCAAATTCTATGCTCCTCTCTGTCTAAGAAGACAGCTTTGGATGATACAGGTAAATACTGTAATTACCCTTGAAAAAGTTAAAGCAAAAGAATATGCGTTAAAGACCATTAAATCCTAAACCCTAGCCCTATTAAAAGTAACTCTCATAATTACATCCACCTATATCCTTAAAATTATATGAAACTCGTGCTGACGAACTGTTGTTGCAGAACTGTCCCTAGGTTGGCTTCTAATCATATGGGTTGAAGCCTGTTCTAATGCCTGAAAAATGTTAGACTGAATTTAAACTATCAACCTGAAGACCAAGGACTTGACTGGAATTCAAAGGCTTCTTCATTGCCTTGACAAAATCAAGTTGTGGAAGAACTTTACAGTGGCTTTTAGAAACAATGATAGCTTTTTAATGTTCTTCTGAAATTTACAGCCTAAATCAGGAAAACACAGTAGCATTTCTCCAAAGAGAGACTTGAACAGCATGGGATCATATGAGGATCTTGTTTCTGATAAATCAAGTACTGCTTCAGATGTCTTTGAGTCTTCATTCAGTGGCAGTTCCTCAATACAAGACAAAAAAGCCCTTCCTGCACCAAGTAAGGTAATGGCAAGTATTTTTATATGAAAATAATCTTGATATTAATCTTTTTTCTTTTTACAGAAATATAGTTTACATTTCAATTTAAAGCTGTAGTGCTATGTATAATACATTCAATGGAAAGCTGCCTCTTGTTCCACATTGTAATTCTTGAATGTGTTCTGTGTATCTCGAAGAAAGTATTTAAGAGCAACTATGTATGCAACTATGTGGTGGGTTAACAAATATTACCTTTATGTTAAAGCACTAGCTTGAAAAAAAGCAAATTGCCATTTTCTGCAAGAACCATGTTTTTTGATGCCTGTAGTTAACCACCATGAAAAGACTGCCATAACATGCATGAAGGTAAAAATATCTCTAGCTGTTGATTTTGAACCTTTAGACACCTACTTTTATGCTGCACCCTCTACACAGGGAAGGCTGCAAATCCCTCTGGATGGGTCATTTGCAGGAGCCAAATCCTGCCTCCACCCCAAGTCAGCACCACTAGGAACCTTCTGTTGTAGTCTGCAAAATAGCAGGATCTCTTAGTTGCATCCACAGTGAGTAGCCTCAGCCTGTTGCTGTTTTTCAGATGCAGCAAGGGGTTACTTTCTGCAAATCATTATGGTTTCCTTGAGGAACCAAAGAAATAGCGTGGCGATGCTAAAAAGCATGTGGACAAGGAGGGCACGTAACTGGAAGGGAAGTGTAACTTAGAGCACCAGGCTTGGCCTGTGCCTGCTCAAATGGGAGCTGGCTGCTGCACAGTCTGCCTTTCTGTGGGAATTGGTGGTGTGCTGCTTACCAGGATGTGCCTGTTTTCCCTTGTAAGGCTACAGCCCTGTGGTCCTGAATGGTAGCACAGTGTTGTGAGGTGTGCTGCATGAATGGGGTCCATCTGACAAAAAAACAGTGCGCTTTTCTGCGAGTTAACAGGAAACTAGAGCAATGTATTGCAAAACCATTAGTACTTGCCTGCTGCAATATGAACTTCTGGCGAGCACATGTACCTGAATGGTGGATGTTGTGTGTATGTTTAACTTTTTGCCATATTTAGTACTGCTAGAATTTCCTTAGCTGAAATCTGTATTTTTAAGCAGTAGTTTCTGATATAGTATATAACTTTCTCTTGCACTCTTGTGTAACTTTTCATGTGAAGGTAAATAGGGTGCAGGACATCCATGCTTGTTATTTATTCCTGCCACAAGTTCAATGTCACACTTCAGATCTCTTATTCAATTCTGTATAATAAGTGAACTGTGTTTCCAAGAAGACTTTATTCTAAATGGTGGTGTGAGCAAAGACCACAGAAGGGCATGAACTACAATACTAAGCAAGTCTAACAAAATGATGTGTTAAATGCCTTTTACTTTGGAGTAAACTATATTTTTATGATTCAGTTTGGCTTAAAGAAGGTGACAACGCATCTGAAACTCCCTGGTGCTGCTGGTGGTCTCACAAGACAGACTACTTCATCTTCTTCATCCACTTCCAGCCTGAACTCAAGTTTATCCATTTCTCCCATACGCAAAAATGGTAATTGCTTTTGCAACAGATTTGCTCTATAAATCCGTTTCAAAATAGCTAAGCATCTCTTGGATTGTAAACTTAAGTATGTTTGGATGCTGTCTAGTACATACAGACAGCACGAAACATTTTGAACAGAGATCTTAGACTTTTTAGAAGTTTTTTTTAGACTCTCCAAATCCATATGGAGATAAGTCTTAGATCTCGTTTGCAATAACCAGATACACTCAATCTGAAGCAGTAAAAATATGCACTGCCTCAGGAAATCTGTTATGCATGCTTTTCTATATTATAGCTAAGCATGTGAGCTTTTGAATGCTGTGAGCTTGTCTCGCTCAACTTTGTTTTTTTTCTTTTTCTGAACTACAGAAGGAACGTGGAATGCCTGTCTGCAAACCCTGGCTTTCTGTAAACCTGTTAAAAGAATGGGTTTTACTCAAAACTAAATTCAATATTGGAATAAAACGGAATATAGATAAGGTGTTATAGTGTAATAGACATCTATTTGACCCTTTCAGTTAACCTCAAAGGATCAGGAAAATGGTTTTCTCAACTGACAGGTGTAAGCATTGTAGTTCTTGCATGTCTAGCAAGATACCAAGCTATTCCAAATTTTTATTCTGTACCTGCTTCTGGACTGGGCCAACTTGAGGTATCAATAAAACCTAAAGTGTAGTAAGAGCTTCCTATACAACTGGAACAAGTGTCAAGGTTAATACTACTAAGGAAAGTCATTAAAACTGAGTAAAAAATAAAAGCTATACTGAAAACTGAGGAAAAGTTGAGGATGTGATAGATCATATGGTATAAATCAGAATAATTTGAATGATAGTTTTGTTCCCTTTAAGTTAACAATGCTGGAAGAAAATATTGAAAATAAAACTTGAATCTGCAAGCTCTTTTGATATTTCTTGCAGAATATGCTTTGACTTGATTACAGTAATTCAGTATGTTGGTGAGGTATTGCTTAAAATGGGCAGAGTTGCTTGAGAATTTAAGGAGGGAGTGCATTTTCAGTATTTGTATGTTCTCCTTAAAGTTCAGTGGCAAATTGCTACTTTCTGTATATCTTGTGTGAACTTAATTATTTGCTTATTCAAACAAGTAACAATAAGCAATCATTTTGAATTTAACTTAGTTTTCTTTTCAGGTAAACCAAGTGTGTCTTCAAAAGCCTGTGTGAGTGGCTCTCAACTTCCATCTAATACAAATAGATTGGCTCTGCTTAGGCCCATGAAAGCCTCTTCTCTGCAGGCTGCCAACACTGAGAGATCTGGCAAGGAAGCAAGATCAGCTAGCACTCCAAAAACTTCTAGTGCTGCAAATTCAGCCAAATCTGCAGCTTCTACTTCATCATCTGAGGCCATGCGCAGTGGAATTCAGAGGCTCAGTTCTCTTCCCAATCTGCAGAAGCTAAGTCAGCAGAATAAAGATGGAAGTGTAACAAAAGGAAGCTTGTGTCCAAAGCTTAAGCCTAGAGTTCCATCTGTTCTTACAAGTCAGATTAAGGTCCCAGTGAAGGGTGAAGGTAAGCACATGCTTTGTGACCCATCTCCTGATAATTTGACTGACAAAATCAAATGATTTCTCAAATCCCTGTCACTTGTTTTATTAAACTTCTGTCCAGCTCTTGGATGAACAAAATATTTTAACTGAAAGATATCTACAGTTGTAAAATGACTGAGTGATTAACAATTAACACTAAGAATGTGTTTCTCTTCAGATACAGCACCAGGCAAACCAGTTTCAAAAGCAGCACCATCTCTTGGATTAACTTTTTGTAGCAGATTTGGAAGGTAGGGCATAACTGAAAGGTGAATATGCTGAAACATGCTTTTCAGTGTAACACAGCTGGTTGTTTCTCTGGTCCCTGAAGACTTCCATATTCTCTTAATCTTTGTGTTCTTTACTAGTGCTGAGAACTCAAGCCACTATTAGAGAGCTGGCTGCTTCTCTCCAGCATAAGCAGTGTTAATGCCTATTGGGACTGATGTTTTAAAAAATATTCTAAAGAATATTCTTTGCAATATTAGACTGGCCACGATTGTTTATGGCATGAAAATACTATGATACTAAAATACACTTCACAGTGTTTCATGAAGTAAAACCCATGTTATACTACTGTGATCAATTCCATGAGGCCCATCCCTTTGTGCCAAAGGCAAGCTCACTTCTAAGTGGTAGAATAATATTGTTCCCAGAAGCTAATGCAAATGTCATGTTCTAGTGCCATGGCAGTGAGCACTCCTGTGAAACACTCAGAAGAAGGAGTCTCCCAGAATTCCTGTTTCCGCGAGCGCTCGGTTTCGATGACTCCCTCCAGTTTGAAG
The DNA here is from genome assembly GCF_000705375.1 of Tinamus guttatus. The sequence continues at coordinate 204,249 of NW_010577491.1, read as the reverse complement.
CGGACTGCGTTACCAACATCCATCCGTCGCATCTCGGGGTTTCCAGCAGTGACTCCTAGAAATGCCCCAAGAATGGCAGCTTCTCCTGCTCACCAAACTTTCAGCCTATCTGCCAAAAAGAGCCTTACAGATGGGTAAGGCAGAACCTCAAAACAGTGGTTAGGCAAACTGTTCTAAACTAAACTTTAAAGTCTCTATCAAATTCAAAGAATGTTAGAATGGAATACTCAAATATTTAGATTCAGTATAGGTTTAGTGTATCTAGAAGTGTAATGCTGTAAACTCTATTAAAGACGAGTCAAAATTAGGCATTTAAGAACTTATTGGCATTTCTTTAACTAGGGTGTAACTTGTATCTGTTCTCATTAAAAATTGAGGTAGATTTGGAGCCAGTGTTGTTCTACTATTGCCTGTTGAGGGTAAGTAGCTACTTAAAACCAGTATTACTTTTACCTATGTTTTACACTCTGGTGAATGCTTTAGTTAAATGATACTTTGTTAGAGGTTGGCTGAACTCTATCTTCTCAGCAGTTTTACCTAGGTTTCATTTGAAATAATATCTTGGTCAGTGATGGAATCCTATGCTGTTAACTAAGCTTGTCTGTTTCTCAGTTCTTTAATCATCATGAGGTATTAATTATTGCCACTTCCTTTCCCCCAGTTCTGAACAGGCAAGAGAGACTAAACCACAGATATCTCCAGAAGATGATATATCTCCTCCACCTGTGCTACCTCTAACACTTGACTTTTCACCAGAAAAGACTGCAGAAATAGTGGAAAGTGAATTACGAGAGAATGGAGTACAAAATCAGCTGTCTGAGATGCAGATTAATGATGTAAGAAAAGGATCCATTTTTCTACACAACTAAGTGAACTGCTTGAATAATATATGAATTATTTTTACTCATACCTCAATTTGAAATATTCCAGTACATGGAATTTAAAGCATGAAAGCTAAAAATCTGAGTGTGTGCACCCTCTAGTGTCTATTTTTAGTACTGAGCTCTTCACTAGCTGGTGAAGATCTCTAGCTTGGTGCTAGATCCCAATCTCAAAGTGAATGGTATAATACTTGCAGATTTTATATTGAATTTGCAGCTGTGGATTGCAAGTGGAAAATAAAATGATGGCTTCAGTCACAAAAGGTGTGTCATAAAGCAGTTTTGCAGCCAGGAAAATGCACTGCTATAGAGAAACAGTTTTTTAATTTGTAGCTTGTTTCTAAATAGTAGCAGTGGAAATACTCAGATATGTGAATTAAACACAGAAGCCCATGTAACAACAAATAAGTTTCTCAACTTTTTATATTCTTCTGTCCCATGGTGGTTTCAGGCTGAAAAATAACATTATACATCTATTAAAAATTAACTGGTAGTTCTGAAGAGGCTTATTTGTCAAACTGCCTTACAGAATATTTCTATATATTAATGTACAGAATTAACCTTCTTCTAGGTGATTTACTCAATATATTACTGCATCAATGTATTTCCTACAGTAGCCAACTCAATGCCACATTTGGAGAACTGTTAGAGAATTGCTTAACCCATGCATAGAATAATTAAACTGGACAAAAGCATAACTAAAGCTTGTTGCTCTATGAAATGCTTAATGGCAAAAGAACATTCTGAAATAATTGGTAAGCACTTAAAGATAGCTAGAATCCTCTGAAAGCCTGACTCGATTATAGCTTTGAGTGTTTTATGTTCCAAGGAACTTTTTGCTTTACTTGTCACTCTGATCACACAGTTTATGATGCTAGCCACTTGTGGGACAGAAACAGTTTCTATGTGGTATGCAAAGTATTCTGCAAGTAATACCCCATCATAAAGTTTAAAATTTAGTTTTATGAGTGAAACTAGCCTCACCGTGAATAGAGAAGACTCAACTTTTTTTCCTTATTTATTTATTTTTTAATTTTATTTATTTATTTAGATCTTACTAGTTGATTTTGGAATAGATAAATCTCTCCCTCAGACTTTGGAATGTGAAAGTAGACCTCTGATTGATCTTTCCAATACCCCTGAAGTGAATAAGACTATTACTCTAAAGCCTGCTCTCTCAGCACAGGTAAAGGTAAGTTACATTGGAGTTTTCTGTTTATAATTGCTCTCATTTTTTTTCCAGAAAAGTTGTCTGCTGACTGCATGCACTTGTCTGCAGCGCAGCCCAACAGTATTTCCAGAATTATTTAGCACTAACATATTGTTGAATATGATAGTACATACAAAGCTATCTTTAAGCAAAGAAAACACAAAGTATTAAGCTCTCAAGTAAAGAGAACATGAAGTTTAAAGATAAATCATGTGCACTAAACTACACTTGAAGGAGCAATCTGCAAATAAAAACAGGGTATATTTGGGAAGCAGTACTTAATGTTTAAGTATTTGTTAGAGAAACTGTTCCTGCAGGAGGAGCTGAGAGCTGTCTTCACCACCAGTCATGATGAATCTTACTTTTCTTGAGGATTCTCTGTTCTTGTCAGCAGCAGACCACATGCAGCAAAAAGCTCTAATTCTCTGCAAATTAAATGTCTCATACCGTCCGAAGTTTGAGGGGGAAAGAAAAAAAGTGTATTGGAACCCTTCTTTGAGGTTGGATGTTTCTGGGTGGGTGTTTTTGGTAAGCTAGTGTTTTGAAGCTGGACTATTCCAGAAGTTTTCAGAGGAAGTAGTAACTATGATGATACTGCCCTCAACACTGAATTGATCCCAACGTCATTTAATATCAGGCTATTAGAAGGGATCACAAAAAGGGATCATGAAAATGCGCTTTCCAAAGACACGTTTACAGGAGCTTGGAATTTCTGTGCCCTTCCTTGATGATAGGGCCACTCAAATGCCACTAGTGCCACTAAAGCACTAGTAAGCAATAAAACTTAAATGTTGTGAGCATGGAGGTATCAAACTTCTTACAAGTTTGTGCCTTGTGTGTATGTTAAAGAATAAATTCAGTCTTTAAAAATCTAGATGTAGATGTTTGAATGGGGTGCTTAGCTGTCTTTTGGGTAATAATCTTAAGTTCAGGATTTCAGTTATGCTACTCCAATATGTCACCACAAATAGTTCAGTGAAATAGAACAAACTGCAATAGCTAAATCTTGTTTTTCTTCTTTTAGCTAATTGATTTGAGCTCTCCCCTGATCACTCTGAGTCCTGACCTGAACAAAGAAAATCTGGATTCCCCTCTACTGAAGTTCTGAGTATGAGTTGAAATGAGGAATTCCTGGCATCTGTGACCTTTAAGGTGTTACCCTTTACTCATAGTGCTTTATGAAGACATCTCTGGAGTACCTGAAGTGTAAATCAGACATGGTTTGACTATACCAAGATTGTGAGAGTTGTGGTATGCTAATGCTGTCTGCATGGATACGCCACAAGGATGTATTTAAACTTTGCTCTGAGGCAAATGGGATACAAACTGTAGTGGAAATCTGTATTTTTTTCTTCCTACCACTTGTCTTTTGCCTTCTTATCCCCTGAGTGCAATAAAGACTGAATTTAAAATAAAACGGTTGTTTAAACTAAAAACTGTAGTAAAAGGCTTCCCTTTTTTATACAACATGATTTTTGTTACACTATTTTAGTATTTTATTAATGAATGTTAAAGTGTAGTTAAATGTAGTGGAAACTAGAGCATAGCAAGTCTTATAGTGTGTACAAAAGTATAGCAAGTCTGGACCCACCTTCTCTAGGGTTGCTTGATGGTGCAATACACTGAGAGCTGGCCATGCTCCTTGCCACTGTCTTGAGCAAGGTGGGGCCTCTACTGTACCGCTTCTTTTTTCAAGGGAGGAATGAATTCTGCTACTGGGAAATCATGCAGTCAGCAATCAGAACTCAGTAACCTAAGGCTAAACATGCAGTGAAAAAATAATAATTAGAAGGTGTATTTGCTCTATGCTTTTATAAATGCCTTAACTTTATTATAAATAGCTACAGCATGGTAATGTTGCTGCTTGTGCTACTTGCAGTGCTGTATTATGAGGAAAAGTTGCTCTTTTTTTTTTTTTTT
>NW_010577491.1:172078-200180 GCF_000705375.1 Tinamus guttatus | reverse complement strand
AGCGCCGTGGCCGCGCTGCTGCTGCGCCGCAGAGGTGCGCGCGCCGCGGGGCCTTCCGCGGCCCGGCCCGGGGCGGGTGGGTAGGTTTGGACGCGGGCGAGGAAGCGCTTGAAGAAATGAGCGTTAACGGAAACTACGCAAAATTTTGAAATCCTGCCCAGTGCGCGAGATAGTTTACTGTTGCGGTACTTACTGAACCAGCCACTGTGGAAAATATGCAGTGATCACACTGTGAAATGCTCCAAATATGCCTGACTAACACAGAAATCCTGAAATCTTTTTGAGTTTCTTACCCACCTAGGTCTTGAAAAATACAGAATTTAGGTCCATGCTGTAATAATTTGTGTTCATTTCCTTCGTGCCATAGGCTACCAAGTGACAGGCGTCTTCATGAAGAACTGGGACCCCCTGGATGAGCAGGGAGCTTGTGCCAGCGACAGGGAGTGCGAAGATGCCTACCGGGTTTGCCAGAAGCTGGATATTCCTTTTCATCAGGTTTCCTATGTGAAGGAATACTGGAATGAAGTGTTCAGGTAGTGACGTGCTTCGAGTACGTGGTCCTTTAGCGTGGTGCTATAGCACTGTGTTGCTGTGAAGAGTGAAAATGGACTGAGAATAGGCAGAGGGAATTTACTGCATTATTAATAGTGACAAAAGAAAGAACTGGAGCCGCTTAAATACAGAAGGAACTTTTTTTTTGTCCATATTTAATATTAGAATTTCTAGATTGGTTTTAGTCTATTTCTTGTTTATGAAATTAGTAGATTTCTCCATAGTTATGCCTGTAGTAGGTGTATACTAATTTATTTTTTGATCAATGGTCATTATGCTAGTTTTTTCTATATCTCACATGCTGGCTCTGTCTTTCTGCAGAATGTGGAAAAAAAGTGCTGCAAAAAGGGTCTTCAAATGCCATATATAATCCTAGATCTTCCCTTTTCCACCATGTCTACAAATACTGCTTGAAAACTTTGCTTAAGACTAGACATCCTTCATTTGTTTTTTTTCCTGTTCTCTTTTCCTTGGCAAATGTGCTTGCAGTGGCTCTCTCTTGTTAGGTCTCCCCCTTGCTAAGTGATGAAGTTTGTGTAGTTTCACTGCTTGTTGCTTGCTACTGTGGGTATTCTGCTATGCTGCTCCAAGCCTGACTTTGTGCTAAGTCTTTTGGAAAGGATCCAATATATTGAAATATTCACAGAGGAATAGTGTGTTGTCTTAAGAGTGCAGTGCTGAATCAGGGCGAGCTGGACAGAGCAAGGTAGATGCAGGTGAATTAATTATTAGCATAAATTTTTGAATTCTAAACTGAAGTGGATAATTTAAAGAAAAACTGTACTGCTTTATATCCATTTATGACTGTGAAATGTGATGTGGTAAGCACTATGCAATTGATTCTGTTTCGAGTGGTGAAGAGTTGCTAATGTCCTTTTAAATGCAGTTCATTATCTTTTCCTAATCTATGCCCTCAGTAGCTCTGGGCTCAAATGGCACCCAGTGGCAGGCAAAACACGAGTCATGAAGCTTTTTGATATCCCGGGGCAGCACTGTACGATTCTTTAATTTTATAAGTTGTCATTTAAGCATTTTTAAGCAAATAGTGATAAGCACTGTAGTTGTATGAAAGTGAAAAACAATTCTCTGTCTTTGCGAAACTGTACTTGAATGTATTTATTTATTTACTTTTTAAGAAAGAAAAATAAGCATAAAAAATTACCAATCTTTCAATCCTAAATTAAGGCAGGGTCCCATGGCTGCTTATGGTGGAATTAGTGCAGATTGGGTTATAGTTCTCATCTGAGACCAGTAAATCCTGGTGTGTGCTCCACTACAGTGCTGCAGTGCAAAATTAAGCAGGTTTGTTTAATTCTCAGAGAATTTCAAGAAATAAGCAGCGATTGCACACTTGGTTCCCATCCTCCGTTGAGGGAACAGTGATTTATGAGTGATCATCTGACCATGCCCTCAATCCATTTTGGAGAAAATCTCCCAAACATTGTTTTGTGGATTAAAATTTGATGGCTATTTTATTTCTTACTTAAAATGCTTACTGAGATTGGGTGTCAAATTTTCTTGTTTAGCAAATGCTTCAGTCTTGCTTAGTATTTTGTGACATAAATGATGTTTACGTACATTTGAATTTTTATTTTACAGTGACCTCTTAAAAGAGTATGAATTGGGAAGGACTCCTAATCCTGATATTGTATGCAACAAGCACATCAAATTCAACTACTTTCTTCACTACGCCATGGATAACCTTGGTAAGCCTTGTTCAAATACAGTGTCAGTGCACAGTGGATGCTGTGGAAATGTTTAAAGGAAACTAACCCTTGAAAAGGTGGAAAAAACATATGAATTGATATGCATGCATAATTCGGGCATCTCTATGACAATATTTTACTAATTCTAAAGTATTTTGCTTTGAACTTGCTTTTAGATTGTGTAGGAACAGATTTAATTCAGGGAAATATGCTGACCTGAGCATTAGGTTTTATTTTGCATTGTTTAAATAGCGGGAGCGTGTTTACTGTCAGTATTAGGCTTCTCAGTTCTTATTAGGTTCTCTTTGCTGTTCTCTTTCTTCTTTACTCTCTGTTTTTTGTCCTAGGCATTTCTATATATATATATATATATTTTAATTTAAATGTCAAATATATGCCTTCATGATGTTTTTTCTTGTTTGATAGGGGCAGATGCAATTGCTACTGGGCATTATGCTAGAACCTCACTAGAGGAGGAGGAAGTTTTTCAACAGAAACACATTAAAAGACCACAGGGACTTTTCAGAAACCGTTTTGAAGTTAGAAACAGTAAGTGGTTTCTTATTTCATATTTTGTGCTTGGTAGGAAGGAGAAATTTAAACTATATTCAGCTGTACAAAATCAGTTCATTACGTTACATACACCTAGTGTTTGTGAAAATGCAATTACCATTTTGACCCTGCCTTTGTAGAAAGATGACTGGACAGAAAAGGGGAGTTACCTTGATGGAGATTACACTAAATAGTGAAGTATTAAATTTTTTGTTTTAAGAATCTAGTCCTATTGAGTCTACATTCTGATCAGTTTTAATATAGTTAAAAAGACTTGGCTGTCTTCTATAATGTGGGGAAATATTTCAAGACATCTGATTTGACTACTTGCATGACCTACATAAAACTTCCTTAATATGTTTTTGCAGTTTTAGGGCCTGTCTGTTCTTTGACTATTTAGTGTGTTTTATATTTAGAACTCATCGCAGCAATATGCTGAAGCAGAATGTGGGAATTAAGGTCTTGAAAGGTTAAAATTATTAGCATACTGTTAGGCAGTCATTGGACTATATATTACTTTACCACAAAAATCAGATATTCTGTTATTGAGTCCTCAATTTCCAATTTTTCTGTAGCAAGTCTCATTTTTTTCAGTCTCAGCTTTTCTCTAGAGGACTGATTGTCTGAGGCAGATGAAAGTTCTGCCTGCTCTGAAACTGCAAGGTGCAAGTGCACCCAAAGGCAAGAAACTTGCATACTAGCACTTTGTAAAGCTACCATGGTGGCTTCTCTGAATTTTGCTTCCTGGTTTTATTTGTGGCTTTTGTTTGTTTGTTTGTTTGTTTGTTTTCCTTTTCTGGATTTAAAGGGATTTATTTGTTTCTTTATTATGTATCTTCTTTTACTTCTGAAAAGTTGAAATGCTTCCAGCAGCACCAATAGTCTGCACTGTGACAGATTGTGATTCACGGTTGCAATATTTTATAATATGCTAAGCAGGCTTCCTCTCCTGTTTTTGAAAATTGATATTATGAGAAGTGACTAACTATTGGCTCATAATTTGTGCTCATTTAAGCCATGAAACACCTCAGCAGAGTTTGTACAATATAGAGCTATTAGATCTTAAGAGAATGGACAGAATATGACTGATTATCTATACTTTATATATATATATATATACGTTTGTATATATAAATCTAAGCTATCAGGAGATTTCATCTGTAGTTCACTTATTTAAAATAAGAGAGTCACAGACTCTTCTCTGGAGCTCGCTGGAGCCCCTCCTTTGGCAATGAGTGCTCTTTGTTCAAATTATTGGTTAATGTCAGTGAGGTGTCAGAGCACAGTTTTTTTTTTTTTTTAAAGCAGTAAAGTTTAGGATATTTGAATGTTCTTTCTCTCCTGACTTATGAAAGATGTTTTCATATTTCATTTTGTTGGTGTTTTCCCGGTGTAAAGTGCAGTAATGTAAGATGAGACAAGGTGAGATTCTGCACTGTACAAAATCAGAATCTTTCTAGATCTCTTTAGTAATACAAAAATACCAAACTTTTAAAATTATGTTGTGAGTACTTTGAAAAATATTGTGTCTTTAAACTGTGTATGGAAACAGTAAAACTGAAGTTTTGATTGTCAAACAATATACTAGAGGAAGTTGAACCATTAAAGGGGTTTATGTTGAAACATTTTATGTGTTCTGCACTTTGCAGCTGTAAAACTCCTTCAAGGAGCTGACCTCTTTAAAGACCAGACCTTCTTCCTAAGTCAGATCTCACAGGATGCTTTGAGGAAAACCATTTTTCCTTTAGGGGATTTATCAAAAAGCTTTGTAAAGAAGATAGCAGCGGAACATGGTCTTCATCATGTGCTAAAGAAAAAAGAGGCATGGTAACACTTACAACTATTGATTTGTATTTTTCTCTAATATGGATTTTTCTGAACTTTGTGACAAATCAACTGTTTTGAAGCATCGGAAAGACTAAATAGCATTGGGAGATAGTTTTATAGTTGTCTGAGTGCTTAAAGCCGCTTTTATGAGCATGGTTGGTTCTCTATTTTAGTTTGCAGATAGTTTTCTACATTTGTATTATGATTATAAAAAAAATAGATACAGACAGCAATTGTTTTGCTGATACACTCTTGATTTATTATTCACCTCTGTAAATGGTCACCTGAAGAGTGTAAGATGTGATCTGAAGACAAAGGAGGACCTATTTGCTTATGAAGTTGGGTTTTTTGATTAAGTAATTTGTATTGATTTTGTACATTAATCTTAAAGAGAATTCTTGTTTTTAGTACACACACAGGAGAATCACCAAGACTTAATATGTCTATTTATTCAGTCTGTTTATTGACTGAACATGTGTTATTTCTTTTCCTTTCTGTACTTACTGATACTGTTGTATCAGATTTTGTATTTCTATAGGTATTATGAGATACCTAGCATAGTCTGGGATAGATAAGGAAAATTATCAGATAACTAATATTCTGGCATTATTTCTCTCTCTTTTTTTTTTTTTTTTTTTTTTTTTGCTTTTATGTGGATTCAATACTATGTTTCATTTTCAGAGTACTGGAATCTGTTTCATTGGTGAAAGAAACATTGGAAAGTTCCTTCTTGAGGTGAGTAACATTAAATAGAAGGCAACGTGTGTTCTCTATTCTAGTTTTCCCAGATAATTTATACCATGGTCTAAGGAATCTCCAGCACCATGTGTCCTGTTCTAAATAGCAACATATTCCACCCTCCTACTTCTGTGTCCAAAGCAGCATAAGGAAAGGGCTGGTAAGCAGCATGGATGGGGTTTCCTTTTTGAAAAGCTGTTTTTTGACTTCAAGAAAATATAGTATCAGAACCTGAAGTATACAGTGAGTTTCTTTTGAGGCCATCTTGTGTCTTACACCAAACTCTTCCTATTTTACAGTATTTAGAACCTCAGCCGGGTAACTTTGTTTCTATTGAAGATAAGAAGGTGATGGGAACACACAATGGTAAGTGACTAATATATATGTATATGTGTGTGTGTATTTATATAGTACTGAGTTCCCATCCCAAGTAATGTATGGAAGTATGATGTTCTGCTAGTGCATGAAATGGTAAGGGAACCTAGTAAGACTGAATGGTAGCAAAACCACAAATTAAAACTGAAATAGAGAAATGTTTGTCTTTTATAACCCCCCAAAATACACCAATTGATGCAGATTAGTTTAGAGTTATTTTTCAGATACAGGTTATTTTTTTTCCAAGTAGATGTTAATTTGATTTGTAATTTGTGCACTTCTCTGGGGCATTTGGGATCATTATTCTTCGTTTAGTGATTAAGTTTAGGAGATTTTTTTTTAAATGCATTTTTCTAAACATTAAAGGTTGTTAAGAATTGAATTTTTGTATTTCTTTAGGTTGGTTCCTGTACACAATAGGCCAGAGGGCTAGACTAGCAGGCCTGAAGGATGCTTGGTTCGTTGTAGATAAAGATGTTAGCACTGGAGATATCTTTGTGGTGAGTTAATCAACACTGGCCTTGTGAGTGACTGATTCATGACTCCTGCTGTATGGAATGTGATGTTAACTTGGGTAGAATTCTTGGCTTGCCATTTAAGAGAAACAAGAGCCAACTAGTACAGCATCTTGAAACGTCTTGTCCAAACTGGCTTTTGATGAGCAGAAAATTGTTCCAAGATTTTGGCTCAGAGCTTTTTGGAGACAAACAGCAAGTACTGGGAAGAGCCAACCCATCTACTGAGCTCTCATTATCTGCTCTAAAGCACAGAGCTTTTCCTGTAGCTATCATGACACAATGTATTAAACCTTTCCTAGAATGTACATTATTCTGACTTCCTGTGTTTTGCTAATTTCTTTTTTTAATAAATGACCTAGTGGCCAGTAATACAGTTTTAGCATTTTGAAAATTGAGGCAGAATGTACTACTGCAAATTGTGTCTTAATGACTGAGCATGAAAGTTGAGGGGGGCTCTGCAGCATGCGAACATCACTAATGTTTCTTGCTGCTCACACAGTTGGTGCCCTTATTTGCCAGTGACATGATGGTAATGAGGTATTTTGTTACTGCTGATGTGCCTTGGGGAAAAACTGGCAATCACAACAGAGTTGAAAGGAAACAGGCAGGACCACTAGGGGTTTTTTTATGCCCTACAGTGAAATTGTGCAACATGTCCCTAACAAATGGGCAGCTAGGGTTTGTCACACCACACCTTATATGAAGTGTAGTTTCATTCGTAACATAAATTTTACCCATTCTATGTTAATAGAGATCTTGAGATCTAGAGAGCTTTTCTCGTTGTAAGAAACAACCTGCAGGTTGTAAATTCTGCTGCTTTTCTCAGCTACAGTGCAAAAACCTGCTCTTGATTTCAGGCTAAATTTTCATCAAATGTTGCTAGCAATATGTTAAAATTCTGAACATCATCAAATGATGTTTAATTGGTAGCATAGCATAAATTATAAATAATTTAATTGTGGAATTTTTGGCAGGTGAAAGTTCTTCTTTATTACATTGCACCACTAGAAATACACTTGCTGCTTCTAGAATAAGTACAGAAGCACAATACAGATCTATGTGAGACTTTTAATTTAACATAGGGTATTGTCACAGATGAAATAGCATGAGTGGGAGGGCAGTGGATGAAAATCAGTTTTGTAGCAGCAACTCATGGGTACATTCAAAAATAATTTGCATCTCTTACTGCCTCATTTGGTCTTGTTTGTCTTGATGGGCTACAAAGAAGGAATAACTTAATGAGAAGCTGAATAAGAGGGAGGTGTCATCTGGTTGAGTTAGGATAAGGAGGACAATGGACACAGCCTGAGAAAAGGCAGAAATGTCACTGGAGAAGAAAACACAGGGAACTATGTGACTCTTGAAACGTAGAAGGCTGAAAAATAATCCAGGCTTGCTTTAGCGTATTTTTTTCATTAAAGGCCTTCATCTGAAAGATAATGCTAATAAATGCTTGCTAATAGATGCTAATAAATGCTTGCTGTCATTCATTTTGCTTTCATTTTGTTATGGCTTGGTGCTTTTTTCCGTATTTCCTGCTTTACTTCACAGTGGTTATGAGATGTCTGGCAAAAACATCAGCATTAAATGAATATTGTGTTTTAAGGCACCAACAACAGATCACCCTGCGCTGTACAGAGACCTGTTGCGGACAAATCGAGTGCACTGGATAGCAGAGGAGCCTCCTGCAGAGCTCATTAGGGATAAAATGATGGAATGTCTTTTCAGATGTCGGCACCAGATGGCACTGGGTAATCAAATCTTGTTTTTTTTTTAATTTATTCAGCATGTAAAATTGTGAAAGCGTCTGCCGTGTAGTTCTTCAGAAGTAGTTGAAATGTTTGAGATCACCTTTCCATTTCTCTAGTATCTGTATGAAATGTTTCTGTTTAGTAGCATTTTGACTTATATTTGCTTAGCCTATTAATGAAGACCTCCTTCATGTGAGCATAAGGATTATTTGGCAGATGTTTGGCCCTGTTCTGTTCCAGTGCCTTGTGTGCTGACTCTAAACCAAGATGGGAGCGTGTGGGTAACACTAGTGAAGCCAGAAAGAGCTCTCACACCAGGGCAGGTAAGTCAGTAGAACTGCTTTGCTTTTTCGTGTGTATGTTTTTGCTTAGTTGGATAATAAAACAGAGCATATTAGCTGTAAGATATAATTAGTTAATCTATTAGATTAGATTACCTGTGAGAGCAGGTAGCTCTCTTTTGATTTTTCATCCACTGTCTTGCAAGGAGATTGTTCCCAGTTTCAGATACTCTGTTGTTATCCATATGTTTGGAGAGAACTGGCTTCCAAACTTGAAAAATATGTGAAAAAGTTTGAGAGCTGCAAGGAGCTGGAAGGTGTGCAGCTGCTGAGGGCCCTCCCTGTGCTTACCCCCTAGTTCGCCGTGTTCTACAAGGGTGACGAGTGCTTGGGCAGTGGGAAGATCCTGAGGCTGGGCCCGTCGGTGTTTACCTGGAAACAGGGCAAAAACCGAGAGGAGGCTGCAAAGAAGGACGAGATCGACAAGGCAGAACCAGCAACGTAACATGTGGGTTTGTTTCTTAATGGACTTTGGAGAATTTGTACCCTGAAAATAATAAAAGCAAGAGCTAACACCTTTCTTGTGGCACTGTAATATTAAAACGGTCGCTGGACTCTCCACTTCCACCTCTTGACTGTTAGCACAAAACTGGTTTGAAACCAAGAACGGTTTGGTGTAACTTCATTGAAGTGCATGGTGATACTTAGATTAATAAGTGCCAAGGGGTATCTTAAAATAGGTGTGTAATAATAGTCATACATACAAGAGTTTTAGCACAATCATGTCTGAGAACACAAACGTCTAAGGCATGAGCGAAATAACGTTTTTTCTTACTTGAAGATGCTGGTCTCCAAGTATATGTCTTGTTTTACAGTAAATGTGTTCATTGAACTCTGGGGAAGGGGTGAGTGATATCCAAGTTCAGTTCATTTTGCATGAACTATAAGCAACAGATATTTATTTTTCATTTTATATAATTTTATAAAAGCTGATTTCAATTCTTAAACTGTATGCAGTTCTATTTTAATATGTTTAATATAATTAAGAAGTACAAATCTAGGGTCTTAAAAGAGTCTCAGAGTCTCAGTATTTCTTAAGTTCATCACAGAACTAATTAACTTTTTATTAATTACTCAGGGTAAATACTGTCTATTTTGTCCCTTGGAGAAGAGAGTGCATTTTCTGTGCTTTAGAAAAATACAAATTCATGTGTGTTTCCTTATTGTAAAATGAACTGAATTAACTGGAAAATAATTGCATCTTAGATCATACCATAAGGTAAAATGGGGCAGTAGTAGGAAGAACTGATACTCCTGCCCAAATTACGCCCCAAATTAAAATGACTGAGCATAGAAAAAAAGATTTTCAAATGATGTAAAATTTTGGAATTTCTGTCAAATTTGCTCAGTAGCAGAGCTGTGACATGATTATAGCTTTTGTGCGAATACAAAGGCTTAGACTGCAGGTAGTCTTCTGTCTTTTTCTTTTGTCCTACTGTATTTATGGGAAGGAAGGAAAAGAATTCCTTTTATTCCTTATTGTAACACAACAGCAATAGCATGTTTACTCCTAAGCATGGAAGTAGAAAGAGGCACAAGTCTCAGTGTAGGCCTGCCGGTCTCCTGCTTCTTAAACACGCTGGTCACGGATCCCCATTAAAGAAGACAAAAAAAGCCTATTTTAATCTTTGCTTTTGATTTGGCATTTCAGTGCAGCTGGCTGAGGGGAAGAAGCCATCCATTTCCATTGGTGCCAAGATAAAATCCATGTAGGAGTCTGTCTGTAGGGTGTCAGTCGATGGGGAGCTCAGCAGTAAAGACCGTTCATGTTTCATCTCGGCTCTTTCTGTTAGGTTAGAAATGTTATGGCTCTGAGGTGGGGCTTTCTGTTTCCTTTTTTTTTCTTTTCTTTTTTTTTTTCTTCTCCATCACTTTCCTTACCTTTCTTGAAATTTTTGAATTTTTGTCTTTGCAAAATGTGGCATTAAAGAGTTAATAGCCATTTTTCCCTTACTGTATTTTCCAGTAAATATCCCAATAAAATCTTAACAAAAGTTTTGTGTGACACTAGTGTAATTTTTATTACTACTTCATCTTACATCTCTCAGTCGTGTTTGTATTAGATGCTGTACCCATAGAGGGGTGGCTAAGGCACGGACAAGCAGGAGGACGTGGCTGCATCTGTTTAAAACTCAGTGCCTTAAAATTTCCCTAGTCTCAGGGAATTGCCGAGGTTGGAAGGGACCTCTGGAGCTTGTTAGTCCAACCCCCTGGTCAGGCAGGGACAACCGGAGCTGGACTGTGTCCAACCAGGATTTGAGCGTGCAAGGCTGGAGCCTGCACCATCTGCCCTGGTTGTTTCCTCCCGAGCCTTCTCCTCCGGAACGGGCCCAGCTCCCGCAGCCTCTCACCGGATGAGAGAGACGCTCCAGGCCTTTATTTACCTGTGAGGCCCTTTGCTGGACTTGCTGCCGTGCGTCCACGTTTCTCTCGTACTGAAGAGCCCGCGGTTGGGCCCTGCTCCTCATGTGGCCTCAGCAGGGCTGAGCAAAGGGGAAGCAGCAGCTGCCCTGGCCCAGGATGAGGTTCTGTGTGAGGCCGCCCGGGGCCTCTTCCTCTCGCGCCGCCACAGCCCGTTGCTGCCCCGTGTTCAGCCCGTCCACCAGGGCTCCCAAGGTCGCGCTCTGCCAGGCTGCTCCCCACGCTCTGCTGGGGCAGGACTTGGCACTTCCTTTTGTTGGATTTCATGAGGTTTCTGGCTACCCAAGTGCCAAAGGGTTGTGCTGCCCTTCAGAGGCAGCACAACCTGCCTTTGCCCTCTGAAGGGCAGCACAACCTTTTGGGGCCTCAGCTACCCCTCGCAGTGGTACCATCCGCCAGCTCCAGCAGGATGTGCTCTGTGCACTCTGTCCATCGTCCCAGTCACTGATTAAGGTGTTGGGGCAGTGCTGACCCCAGGATCAAGCCCTGGAGGACACTGCTAGTGACTGGTCGCTGCCTGGACTTCTTGCTGTTGATGCCACCTTTTGAGTGTAGCAGCTGAGCCAGTTTTCCTAAGTGCTACCCACTCGACCAGACTATGAATGAGGATATTTGGGTGGCATCAAAAGACTGAATGACCGATCCAGTCATTTCGTCGTAGAAGGTTTAGCAGGTTTGTGAGGCTTGATTGCCCCTGCATAAATTTGTGCTGATGACTCCTGGTCGCTTTCTTGTCACTAATACGTTTGGAAATGGTTTCCAGGGTTAGCTGCTAGGTGTGTTGCTGGAGATGGATTTGTCCTGCTGTCTACTGGATGCTATTTCTTCCCGGCAGTCCTCAATTTTCACGTGAGGTCTTAAGAGTCGTAAAAGCCAAATCCCTGGATCATCTGGATCCAAGCTGCCGGCGAGCAGCAGACGTTGTGAAGAGCAGGTCAGCTCAGCAGGTGGAGGCCACTGTCACCACAGCAGGGAAGTCCCACTGCTGCCGCTCACCATCTTCTGGCTCCAGCTCAGCCAGCTCAGGTGCTTTGCCAGAGAGAGCTCGCAGTTCCTCCTCTTCTGCCACCAGGACACTGATCCTGCTCTGCATCTTCAGGCTTGAAGGAGAAACAGGGTCCGTTCTCCTGGTGCCAGAAGCCACCTGCTTCCAGCCTCTGCCGTCACAAGGTGGAGCCGCCTGCGCTCTGTCACTCCGACCTGACCTGACCGGCAGGCTCTCCTGTCCCTCCCTCACTGCAGCGCAGGGTTCAGGCTCTTGGAGCTGCGGAGTCTCAGAGAAAACTTGGTCAAACTCTTTCTCATAAAAGCTGTCCTTACAAGGCCACATTCTGCCAACGTGTTACTATGGCGAAAGCCCCGCAGCTAGATTTCAGGCACAGCTGTGGGTCTACCCCAGGGGTAGGTGACTCTGGAGGACAAGTGACTCGGGGCACGGTGGATGCAGAAGTGGCTTCAGGAGTTCAGCTGGCAAAGGCATCCCAAGTTTGCTCAGAGATGCTGAGCCAGTGCCTCATGCCAGGAAAGTTTAGCCAATGCTCCTTGTAGTCACCTGACAGAGGGAATGTTTGCTATAGCTTCAGTGGGAAGGAGGCTTTTTAGGTAATTCCTTCTTTTTCTTCAAATATCCTTGAAAAGCCATACAGCAGCAATCCAGGTTGACTGATGTAGAAAATTTGTAAGTTAATATGTTGCTTATGTGCAGAAAATTCTCTAGCAATTCAGTTGTGAGGCCCAGCAACCTGAAATTTATGACCAGAGATGCACCACGATCTGGCAACAGGTGAGCAGGGTTTTTTGGTTAGTGGAGACCTGCTCTCTGAGAAGAATGGGGATCACCACCAATGTGGTGGGCATCTTCCATGAAATGGGCCGAGAGCTTCTACATGGTAAAGCTGGTATTAAATCCCAGTGAATCCCACACTACTGCTGAGAGTTAGGAACTAGCAGATGTTTGTGAAATTAATATCCTGAATAGCACCTGGACAGGGTGCTTTACAACAGGGTGCATGTCTGTAGCAAGGTGAGCGTACGTGTTCAAACACAGCGCTTCCAAACAGCCTGTGCTGTTCAGGAACGGTGTGTTTTTCTTTCCATTCCACACCTTTCTCCCAGGTGAGTAGCTAGTAACTCTGAATGATGGTGCAAGGCTCCTTGCTCTTCTTGCACGTGTCTCTTGCAGGGAATTTTATTCTGTTCTGTGCAAGGATGCAAGTTGTGAAGGGTTGTCTGCAGCAGATGACCCTAGAGAGGCACATTTCTAGTGGGCATTAAGTGTGCTCCTTCCCATTAGGGCATCATATAAAACCTGGGTGACACCATCACAATTACGGACCATCTCTGAAGAGAACATTGGCTTTGTCACTGCGTTGTGCAGCTCCCGCGAGGCCATGGTGAAAATGCATGCGAGGCCATGGTGAAAATGCTGTGAAAATGCAGCGAGGCGGCTGCAAAGTCTTGGAAACCATCAGTGAAAGAAGGAGTTGCCGGTGGAGTTTAGTGCCTCCGGGCTAGAGCTTCTGAATGCTCCTGAATGGGGTGTCTGTGGCGCTGGCAGTGTCTGTCAGGAAACCTTTGTCAGGACTGGAATTTGGCCAAGATGTGCCTTGAATTTGATAAGAGCAGCCTGATCGACATGTGAATTTTCTCTCTCTCTCTCTCTTTTTTTTTTTCTTTCTTTCTTTTTTTTTTTTTTTTAACAGAAGTCTCATTGCTTTTAAAAACAGATTGGTTTCTCACTATTCATTTTTCTTTTCACTTTGGGTGGCAAATAGCAAGAAGGTGATTTCACTTTCCAGTTGTCATTAAGCTTTTTAGGTCTTGAAGTATTTGCCTTCAAAGACTCACATGAATAACTTGTTAAAAAAACAACGAGAAAAAACAACCTTTCCCCATCCC
The DNA here is from genome assembly GCF_000705375.1 of Tinamus guttatus. Next base: position 186,501 of record NW_010577491.1, on the reverse strand, counting down.
GAGTATGATAACAAGTTTTGGGTTACCTACCTGAAAAATCAAGGCTTATTTCAGCCAAAAGCTGGAACCAACCTCAAATATCTCTAGTACCTTGCAAGTTTGCTTAAAATCTGTGTTCCTGGCTATGTCTGACAGGCTGTGCTCCAGGTACAGTCTTCTTTCTGGAGTGTTTGTGCAAAGACTAACTGCAGGGCTGCAGGACAGAGCTGCTCCTTGGTGCAGCGTGAGCAGGGTTATCTCCTCAGTGCTTTTCACTGGGGCAGCCTCTTTGAAGGGTGAGACATCACCCCGCTGCTGCGAGGGGCTCGATCCATGAACCCTCCTGCAGGACGTGGACGGGCAGAAAAAACTTTGACTTCTGTCACTCAGTGCAGCTCATGGGGCTGAAAGCAGCTTTCATCGCCCTGCTTAAAAATGACGTGTTTCTGAGCTGTCTCGCTGGAGCTGGAAGCCAGAGAGAAAAAAGCTGAAACTCTGCTTTTTTGAAGGCTGCCCACAGCCTCTTTTTTAAATAGATTTGTCCTGTTGGTATAGTTATAAGGAAAAAATAATAATGGATCCACATGCACCATTGAGGTTTTCCCTCTATACTGAGCTTCAGCCCTTGGGGTCGAGGCTGATCCTCCTGGGAAGCGGCAGGTGCCTCCGCGCGCTCCCACACACAGGCGGCACAAGAGCAGCCACCGACCGTGACTGTCCCCATGGCTGTCCCTGGCACCGGGGACACGCTGGGGAAGGAGGGACGGCAGGAGGCAGCAGGTGGAGCGAAACCCAATGCGTCCGTCCGGAGGAGGTTTGGAACCGGCCCCAGGTCTGTCAGTGATCGGGAGCACAGAAAGTCGGGTTGAAACTGCCCGTTCTCTGCACATCGGTAGCTGCTGTTTTCTTGCAATACATCCAGCGCATTCAATTTCTCAGAGCAAAGCAAAACAGGCAACCCAGGGTGCTCCCAAGACCAAAAAGCAGCTGTGCAGGTGAAAAGGGGTTGTTTTTCATGTGAAAAAACTTTTCAGTAGGAAAAGTGAATGGGGAGTTGCTTACTGGCTTTCTGACTGGGAAAATATGGATGTTATGAGCACAGTGCTGACAGGTGACATTTGAGGATGATGTTGTGGATGGAGGTTGCCTCACTGCCTGGGAACGTCCCCGCTCTCCTGCCCTCTTCATGGTTGCTTTTAAATCAGATTAAGATTTTAAATGCGTATATGTTTTATTTTTATATGCCTGATGCCTTCTGTACTTGCTTTAATGAATGAACACACTGACGTCGCGCATAAATATCCGAGGGACACAAAGTGATGCGCTCTGAAGGCGAGCGAAGGGAGGCAGCAGGACGGCCCGTCGTTTCCAGCTCCAGCACCAGGTGGCACCGGGATATCACATTGAGCCATTCCAACCGTGCAGGACTCGGCCGTGCTCTGGGTTGCGGGTTTAACGTGCCCGTGACAGGGAAGTTCTTCCTTTTTGCTGGTCTTTCTGTCGCGGCGCATCGGGAGCAGTGTGACTCCGTGTTTGCGTAAGGGCAGGGTAAGGCAGATAACGCGATCCTGAGGATTCCCGGCAGGCAGCAGCTGCCAGGACCAGCCTGAACGGAGCGGCCCCGAGCGCGGGGCGGCAGCGCGGTGCGAAAAGGCTCCATTGCTGCCCGTTCCTGCCCCTCCGAGCCGTGTGTGGAGCATCTGCTTCAGCCTCATCTAATGCCTGAAATGCTGCTTGTGGAACAGGAGATTTCTAAAAAGGAGACCAGGTTTCTGCACCCTCATTTGGGTGTGTGAGAGTTCTGGAACACGGATGCCCAGGCTTGGTTTATGGAATCTCCAGGATTTTCTTTCTCTTCTCAAAACATCTTTGGTTTTATGGGTTATACGGGTTAGAGAAACTTGAAAATGGGGTATGTTAATTGGCTCTTCATTCTAGATAATGTTACAGCGTATAGAGTAACTTCATAGCCAAAGAACTTCAAACTTGCTTTGAAAACATAAGATCTAGCCTTTAAACTGAGATTCCTGTCTGGATTCCCATGGATCTCTCTGTGGAGAGTAGGACGTAACTGCAGGTGTCCACAGGAGAGGCCGAGGAGTTGAGAGAGAGGCAGCAGTGAAACCTTTTATTTCTCTCTCATTTGAAAGACTTCAGAGAAACCAGGATCTAAAGTAATGAGCAGTAACAGGGATCTCCCTTGGAGAACCTGTAAATCCAAGCGAATGAGTCCACGGTGCCGCAGCAGCTCCTGGCTAGTGGCAAACCAGACTAGAGGCAGTTTTTAATGTAATCAAGGTACTTAACGTGGGAGTATTCCTACTGTTCACACGTTTTTATGTATTAGTCCTGCTCCAGGTGGGTATGAAGGACTCCACAAGTTGTGTCATGTCAACCTGCCTGGTGGAAGAGAAAACCTGTTAGTAAGTTTGATACATGAAGTAAAACTGTGAAATAAATTTATTTCAAGCTTAAAAGGCTTCAACTATGGCTTTTAGGCAAGGTGTTTTTGTGGTTTAAGGTTTTTTACACCTAGTTTTACACCTCGCTTTTGAAGTGAAGAAGATTATAGAAAAAAAACACCTCTGTAACTGGGCGATAGCCAGTGCTGAGCTACATTTATGTAACGTGGCTGTTTTGTGGAGCTGAGACCAGCTCTGCTTGGCCAGTCTTGTCCACGCTGAAGTTTCGCTGCAGCAAAACCCAGAGCAGCCGCTCCTCACCTGAGCGCCCTGGGAGCGAGGCCTGTTAAGGTGGTTCCATGGGAATTAGGAAGCCCCTGAAGCCAGGGATGCCTGTGAATCATGGAGCAGGAGGAAGATGCACGGAGCGAACGGACCCTGCGGGTCAGCGCAAGGAAGGATTTAACTTTGAATTCCAGTGTTTCTTGTTTGTTTTATCCTGTCAGTTGAAGCGTGTAATCAAATTTACTATTTTTTCTCCTCTCCTCTCCTCTCCTCTCCTCTCCTCTCCTCTTTGCTGGGGCTGTTTGCACATGTGCAGACCCTCACGTGCTCGTTGTTTCCTCCAGGGCACTAATATCCACTGCAAATACTACACTCCCTACAGTCTCCCTGCAGTCAAAACGGGTAGTGATGAAATGCTAACAGAGTCATTGCAGACAGCCTTCCACAGAGTGGCTGTCAAAGAACTATAAGCAAGAGATTTTCCTACATGCTACTGAAAGATGTTAATATTTTTGCAAACTGTTATATTTGCAGGGGAAAGGGATTTATTTGAAGGAACAGGTCCTGCTTCTGGTCATCTCTGAGGCTGGTGGAAGATAGAGCAGGCTCCTGGTCTCACCAGAGGAACTGCAAAGCTGGACAGACCACAAGCCAGCACAGAGCCCCAAAGTCTTGAGGGTACACTGAAATAATCCCTTTTTGAGTATTTATGAGGCAATAAAGAGTTAGGGTGACCTCTGTGCAATCCATCTGACTAATCTAATTTTCTTCCTTGATAAGGTGCTGGGTGGGGTGTTCAGGGAGCAGCAGCAGATGGGACGTGTATTCAGGATGTCTTCCAACACCGTCCAACACTGTATTGTCATGAACCAAATAGAGCCAGTGCGGATTGACATTAACTGGGATGAGGTAGATGCAAAATTCATTGAAAAATATCTCTTGTGGGGTTATTTTTCTTCAGTATTTTCACTCAGCATTTGAATGATGATGTAAAGGGTAGCTGGTGCAAGCTGCAGGTGAGACCAAAGCACTCCAGGCATCCCAAGGACAGGGCTGAAAGTCAAAAAGAGTTTGAGAAGCTGGAGAGCAAACCCAAAACCAACAGGCAGGAAGGAACCAGGGAACGGGGCAGGCTGCAGCTTTTAAGGAGGAAATGCAAACTGCACAGAGGGGAAGGCAGCTGCTCTGCTGAGGAGGCTGTGGGGACTGAGTGGCTCCAGGATGGACCCATATGAAAAGCAATGGTTTAGCCTGTTGCTGGGCAGCTCTTTTTTTTTTTCCTGCTGGTAGGCCCATGTCTTGCATTTTGTAGGAAGCTCTGGTCTCTTTTCAACCTCTCACCATCTCCAGAAACTAAAGTCTTAGATGTGGGGGGTGGAGAAGGGCAGGAAGCAACAGTAGAAGTGCAAAATAGTTTCTGTGCGAAGACCAGTCATGGAGATTTGAACTTTGCAAGTGGAAAGAGAAAACTGAAGAGATCTCAGGTGAGGCCTGTCTTCCTCTTTGGCCTAAACGGCCTGGGAAAAGTGACTGTGAAATGATGGTAACTGTGCAGTGGTAGGTGCCAACTAAGACACTGAACTGAAGAAAGAACCTTTATTTGATGTTTGTAAGACAAATCAGGCAACTCGCTGCAGACCAAAAGACCACAGGGGTCCAAAATGCAGTAGGACAAATCAGTGGATGAAGAAGCCACCTGCAACCAGAGATAAGCACATTGTGTCCCCCTGGGAGCTCAGAGCTGCAGCTCGCCGGAGGCTGGGGGTGCCTCGGCCAGGCTCCTGGTGCTAGTCCCCTCTCTGAACAGGCTCACGGGCTGCTCAGTCCCGTAGTGACCCGGCTTGTGTGGAAATCTGTGTCTTATTTATGCTTTTCCACTGCAAAGTGGACTTTGTATAAATGAGAACAAGATCCAAGTACTGAACTTGCACAATAAAGTGAAAAGAACATTTCCCTTTGGGCTAAACGCTTGGGTTTGTTTAGTGGTGAGTTTTGGCAGAGCATTTTTGCAAAATGAAGATCCCTGTCTTTGATTTTTCCCCTAAATCATTTTAATAACCAGTCTCTCTTCCCCCGTGACCTCCCACCCTGCCATTATGTCTTGATGTTTACAAGAGTTTATGGAATTGCTGGCCAGAAGTTGAGAAACGCTCTGGTTCCACAGAGCTGGCAGACGTTCGCAGGTCACTGTGGTGCCTCCTAAGACACGTGAAGGAGAAAAACTTGCTCAACATCCTAATAAACACAGCACGAGCAAGTCCGTGGCTTAAGTGTTAGTTGGCTTAAGGCTCTGGAAAGTCCCTTCTCCTTGCAGGCCTCCATGCTCATCCGTGCCCTTGCTCTGCCTATGCTCAGAGTCAGCCAGCTGAGGTACAGTTGCAAGTAGATGCCATCCTCCACGGAAAGTGACTTCAGTGTTTGGATGGATGGATGGACTGAATGGATGTCAACTCCATTTTGTCAGGGCAAATCCTCCATTAACAAGGAGTACGCTTTTTTTCGCTCAAGTGAGGTGGTTTCTTCACATGATGGCTAAAAACTATTCTCTAGGGACCAGACCTTCCTGCCTTTTTATACCTTACATGGCCGCTTTGGACAAAGTCCTGATGGAACCGGAGGCCCCAGTGACCAGCCAGGCAAGGACAAGAGGAGCCAGTTGTGTAACCATGTTTGGATCCCATATGATGCGAAGTCTGGAGGGTTCTCCAACACTGTAAGACACTTAGACATCTTGGAGGTCCCAGGAAGGTGCTCGTGGCACTAAGGGGCCATAGCCCTTCCTGCCCCATTATTTATTCTCCACTTTGTGGCAGCCGCCCATGAAAAGGCCTATGCTTTCCCATGCCCTCTGCTCCTGCGTGGTTTATCAAGCATGGAGTTGAATGAATGTCTGAGATACAACAGACACACTTTCCAAAACAGCTCAGATCATTCCTTTTAATTTCAAACTCCCAAGGCCTTTTTTTTTTTAATTATAGGACAAGGGGTACAAGTTGAAGCACAGGCAGTTCCATCTCCATGGATGCCACCCTGTGCCATGTGCTCTGGGTGTCCCTGCTGGGCCAGGGGGCTTGGACTGGATGATCCCTAGAGGTGCCTTCCAACCTCAACCATCCTGTGATTCTTCCTTGACAGATTTTAATGAGCTAAAAATCCCTCTTTCTCCCCTCTCCCTGCTCAGGTTGCTCCTAGTTCATATTAAAAAACCTCTAAGCCCCCCAAACCAAAGGAAAACCCCAAACTCACTCCCTCCTTCCCAGCAGACTCAGCCTCGTAGTAAAATTGAGGCCTTTGCAGACCAGGAATACAGGGACTTGTCAGGAGTGGGTGGGCTCAGGCGGGGAAGCCCATGAGGAGCTGCTGGGGCACAGGCCGCTCCCAGGCTCGTGACTTGGGCATCAGCTTCTGCACCAGCCTCTGCGCCAGCTCCTTTCCAAGCTCCATTCCAGACCCAGGGCTGCTTCCAGCCCCCTGGGCCAGTCCAGGCTCGTGGAGGGGGTTATTCCACAGGCAACTCATCTGCTTCCCTTCTGTGTGATGGGGGATCGCCCTGGCCAGCAGCACCCGGAGCCCTGGGAAAGGCGCTTGGGGCCCCGCCAACCTCAGCGGCTGGAAATGAACTGCCAGAGCAGGGACACAAATTCAAAAATCTTAATTTATTGTAAATTCTCCTCTCATCTGTGCTGCAATTCCAGTGTTCTGCACATTAATAAATACACATTTGTTAAAAAAAAACAACCCTCCAGTGTCTAATCTGCCATAAAGCTTTTAAAAAGTCATAAAAATAGGTTTTAATTTTTTTGTCATTAATGCAACTGACCCTTATTTGCTGCGACAAGTCTGATCAAAATAAAAACTACCTACATCTCACTGGGACAAAATATACATACACAGATGTAAAAACAGCTACCACGGGTTATACACAATGTCTGAGCACACAGCCACGTGTCAGACACTTAAACATTCAAAACTTCTTTTCAATCAGAAAATTTCACACATGATGCTGCATTTTTTTAAGGAACACTCTCCTTTCTCCCTCCCCTTCCAAAGGCCTCCTAAGTACATTTAAAAATGCACAGGAATGTAACAAAAACAAGGTTACCATACACTTTATTTCATTTTTTGCTAAATTCCTGCCTTTTGCTTAGCCTGATTTTCTGTTTCTTCCCTTTCGGACACACATTCACACAAAGAAAGACAATATTCTTCCAAAACAGCTGCTAGGAGGAAAACCTGGCCCGGAAAGCCCTTAGCTGCGCCCCGTGCCCTGGGTGTCCCTGCTTGGGCAGGGGGGTTGCACTACATGATCTCTGGGGGTCCCTTCCAGCCTCAACTGTTCTGGGATCTGTGACCTGTGACCAACACGGGCACCGCGAGTGCCCTGAGGATCCCCTTGGAGCCACGTTATCCCCCAAACGGGAATGAACAGCCCACACCCATGGCACAGGCAAACGTTCTTCCCATCTGTTTTTCCCTTTCTTGTAAAAGGGAAAGGTGGAAGTTACAGGCTTAGTTTTTGCTATGCTTGTGGAGCCAGTGGATTTACTTGGTCGGGCCAGGGCACTGCAGCCCTTCTGGGCACCTCTGGGACACCCGGACGGGCAGGACTTTGCCCAAGCACTGGGAAATGAATCCCCAGCAGCTCCCAGACACACATGTCTGCTTCCAGGAGCAGTGGGCTGACTCCAGCAGGAAGAAATTAACAGTAAAGCAGGGAAAAAGTTAAAATGGAGCCTGGCTCAGAGCCTGTCCAGCGGGGAAGGGGAAGGAGGACCTCCTCTTGGGACAGCCCATGGGCTGGTTGGGACCAACAATGTCAGAGAAACCTGCTATACAATTACACCCTACAGGGTTTTTGTTTCTTGGTTTGTTTTTGGTATGGGAAATATTGATTTGGCTTCTTCTATACATGGACTGTGTTGAAATCTTAGAACTTCAGAACTAAAAATAAGGTTGTAACTTAGTCTCTTTCTGAACATTTCAGTGCACTTGAGAGAAAAGGCCAAAACGTCATGAAATTAAGAAACAGAACACATTTTTGTTGGTTTTAGAAGAGGTTATGAAAAAAAAAAACAGACTGTGTCCTTAAAGTGTTTCATAATCTGGCAACAAAACTTTAACATTATATTCATGGATTTAGATGTAATCTTTGCTGTACTTCTTTGAAAACTGCATTGCATCTTAAGGTGGCTTCCATGCAAACTTCAGTTACTTTATCAAACGCCAAATTCAAGTAAAATTGTGCAATGTTCATATAAAAAATATCAAAAGCTCTTTTAATCATTTTCCTATTATCAAATTAAGAAGATCAGTATAAATGTAAAATATACAAAGGAACTTTTTCTTTATCATCACCATACAAAATATATAAAAGTATCTACACTTTTTATATATATATAAAGGGCTTTTTTTTTTTTTTTAAGACGACATGTCCATAAAGGGCTGGAGAGAGAAGCTGGCATAGGAATGAAAGGACACTTGGTGGGATGTTCTCCCTGGAGTCCAGCAAGCTGAGTGGGTCACACTGTAGCGGGACGGGACTTCACCCGAGACGCCTCCTGGCGCTTGTCTTAAGGCTGGTGAGTTGATGCAAGGAAGCTCTGCTGCCATAATGTGGTATTTCCACTTTTCTCCCTGGTCGAGTCTCAAGCCGTGCAGCTTGGCCGCGCTGCGGGCAGCTCTCGGCCCTGGCGGTGCCACTGCCACGAGTTTTGGCACAGGGTCGCGTCCCGCCGAGCGCGTCCGGAGGAGCCTCCAGGGGCTCCACAATGAGCAGTCCGCGGGCTGCCGTGACGTGCAGCCCCGCTGCAGCCAGCCCTACCCTCGTCCTCCTCCTCACCACGCAGCAACTCTGTGAAATCCGAGGTCCCCGGTGAGTGACGGCACGGCAAGCAGGCCAGAAGGCAGCAGCGCTCACGGTTTCCTGATGGTTCAAATTGAAGTTTCGTTACTGCCTCTGTTCGTGAGAAGAAGTAACCATGCAGGCTTAAGGTTAAACAGACACAGGCAAACAACTCCTCCTAAAACTACCTAACACTTTTTAGAAAGGTCTCATGCTCTGCGAAGTGCATGCCTTGCTAATCAGACACTTGCTGCCCTCGTGAGCCAGATCAGCTGGGGGAAGCAATCCCAGGTAGCCCCGGAGAGAGGCAAGATTCAGGAGAAAGCCCACGTCATGGTTGCAACTGGCTGTTAATACCAGGGCATGAAGCTCACACCCAAGTCATTCAAGCTGTTAGAAACTCAGCACTGCAGACAGACTCATGCATTGTGCTCTGGAACAGCAAAGTTTTGCTGTACGTGACAGGTGCAGAGAATTCAGCAGTTGTTTAGTACAGCAAGGTGCTAGTTCTTCTCCAGCAATGACTATATTGGGAGCAGCAAGCAGATATTGCACGTTCATAGCAGTTACATTTCCTGCTAACTAGGAAATATTTCAACAACCAATTTCCAGAAACCCAAAGATGATTTTTATAGGAAGCAGACCCGAGGACAAAAGGGGAGCCTAAAACAGAGGGGCAATGTCAGAGGTAAGAGTCGGGAGAAGTTTTCTATTGGTTTGGAGAAATAATTATTTGTGCTACAGGAAGATTACATACATAAAATATTTAAGCAGATTTTTTGCATTAAAGGCTGTTGTCCTCATTTTGAACGTAAGAATCATGAAGAGTAATGAGGATTCTGAGAATACCCTTTGCCTGAAAGCTTACTCAGCACTTTGTTAATGCCTAGTTCAGTTTGTGAGGGCAAATACGCACCGGTCAGCACGTACCACATCTGGCCATTTCAGAGACAGCAGCTGGACAGGGCACCTTTCTCAGTGGCTTTTGCATCCCCTGCTCTGGCGACCCCCCTTCTCTGCCTGGCTGGATACCCAGCCCATGCTCCCCTGCACAATGGGCTGCTATGGAGGAGCCCTATGTTCTTCTGGCTGAGGATCCAGAGACTGGGAGAGCACCAAGATGTTCTGCAGTGTGTCTGCCCCATTCTTCTCCTCTTCCTTGGGTGACTGCCATGGGCCATGCTACTAGTACCCCATTAGTGATGCATCCCTAATAGCCCTGAACACTCTCCTTGCTGCAAAAAGAGACCGAGGGAAAAGCCAATGTTCCTGGGGGGCCAAGAGGTGAAGGTCAATGGGTTGGGAGCTAAGAGCAGGGACCTGCAGCAGGGCTCCCTGAGGGCACACGTGGCCACTGCCAGGAGGACCACACATGCGGACGGTGATGCTGGCAATTTGTGTCAAACACAAGGAAACACACGTTGCTCTTGTCCAGGCATGCCAAAAACACCCAGCTTGTCAAAGCAGAGCTGGCCAGGCTGACCAGTGGCAGGTGTGCATTAAAGCACCTTGCCCGTGACACTCGATTTTGGCCTTTTCACCTGTGCATGGCCGTGAAGGGCTCTAGTCCTGTCACCAGCTGAGATCCTGGCACACGGCGGCGTTTGGGGGTGGAAAGTGGAGGGAGGAGCCAGAACTCCAGGAGGTCTGTCAGGATGTCCCTGTGTGGCACTTACTCTGAGTCCGAGGTCTCAGCGTGTCCTGTCCCCACGTGCAGGCTCATGGCCATCCCGTTGAGCTGATCCCGAGACTGCTCCCTCCGAGGATTTTTTACTGTCACCCCTGAGTCTGAGGGAGGGCGGACGCCATCGCTGGCGCCCAGGGAAGCAGTCCTGGAGGGTATGGACGTCTGGTTGTAATCGGACAGCTTCTCCCGCAGGCGATTCTTCAGGTTCTTATCCATCAGAGGAGGAGGGTAGGTGACTCTATTTTTTAAGATGCCTGTTACAGAAAAGGAGGGAATATTGAGAATTTTGAAATACGCCAGTAATTTGATTTATCAAATTTGATTTATTTATCTGACTGAACACATCCAACAAGTGATTTTTTTTTCTTAAGCAGACTTTTAGTAACATTGCTTTAAAATAAATGGACTGGATCTTGCCAGCCCCAGTATCTACTAGTATCTACTATTATTTGAGATGTGAATCTCAAATCCATCTCCTGCGGGCCCAAGAGCTGAAGCACCCTGAAGCAGAGGCTGCGGTGCTTGGGGAACCCTCACCGAGCAGCCCCTGTGCAACGTGCAGGGGGCCTCCCTCCGTCCCCAGTGCGCTGGCTGCCTGCGTTACCTTTCCTCTGCTCTGGCTGCTGGTTATTCTGGTGGGACAGAGGCCTGTTCTCCTTCTGCTGCCCGTCGTTCTCCTTGTCTTGCGGCGTGTCACTGCTGTGGTTCACTTGGTTCTCTCTGTGGAGCTCTACGTTGACCTTGGTCTCCACTTTGAGCTTCTGCTTCCCGCCGGGGTCCTCCCCATCGCTGGCTGATACACACTCTGTGGGCCAACAGGGTTTCACATGATTGGGAAGGGTATCAACTGCAATGCAAAAAGACACTAGCTCGAAAACTACTGTGAGGCAGGTGTCCTGAGCCCGGCACGGGCAGCGTGGTGCTCTGCCCTGGGGCAGGGGAGTGTGTCAGAGCAGAGCAGGGCTTTGGGTTTCGGTCGCCAGCGCTGAGTGGGGAGGGTCGGAGCTGCCCTCCCGGTGTGCAGGCCTGGTGGCCCTCAGGCTCCCTGGGTTCAGTGTTTCTGAGGGCAGGGAGGCACCTCTCACTGCTTGTACAGAACACCTGCATGCAGCCTGGATGCTGCTGGGCCAGCACAAGGTACCATCATCCCCTGAGGCCAAGAATGGTGGTTCTGTGTCAGACGTACTGACCTAAACAGAAGGGTGCCAAGGTGGCAAAAATACTGAAATGGCACAGCCTGTCACAGCAAGTCAGGGTTTGAGGGCTGGCTGGCACAACATCACTTTCCATTTGCCCAGAGCCCCCAGCAGCTGTGGTAAAGAATGGACCAATAGGTCAATTTAAAGCTCCTTAAAGGAAACCTTTTAAAGCTCAGGCTGATGGCGCACAAGCCAGTGGAAATCCTGGTGGGAATAATGTTGAGCTGGCCGAAGCCTGAACTGCCTCTCACACCCACATGATGGAAGGTGAAAGAGGAGGTGGCCACCAGGAGCCCTCAACACACACACACACTGACTGCAAGTCTCTCATGTAGGGAGGGTAGATTCGTGTCTCCAATCTTTGGACATGGTATTTCGCTAAAATGACCTACCTCCCTTCAGGGTAAGATGAGCCGTGCCTGAAAGAGCCCGCACCCTGATGCACAGGGTTGGTATTGGTTGCTCACGTTGCTCACGGTTGCTCCGTGGCCCCTCCTGACCCCACTAAAACCTCACGCCTGTACTGCATATGAGGAGAGGCAGGTGTTTCTTCCTACCCTCTAACTATGCTGCTCCTTCATCCTCTTCACCTCCCCTCTGGTGCGATTGCACTGGCTGAGCGGTGCCCTTTCCAGATGATGCAGGGACCCCTCGGCACACAATTCTGCACAAGGCCTTGTGCATCCCTCATGCCTACGCACGCATTCACCCAGGGGAAAAGCCCTTGGGAAAGAAGAGAGGCCCTCTAAGCTGCAGCTAACACAGATCTCTTTGCAGCACCCAGGTACAGCAGCAGGGATCAGAGCTGTCATCCTAGGCTAGTCTGGTAAATTCTCCATCATCTCTAAAGTCATTTTTCAGAAGGGAGTAAATCCAACGCTCTCAAATCTGAGGCTTGCACGAGGAGTACCTTTGGGAGTGCTGTGGAGAGGCCCACGCTCATTATTTTTGGAAGTGGTTGTGTTCCACTTTTTCTCCGGCTCGATCCCGTCATCCTCGCTGTCCGAAGAGTGGGAGGAGGCGTAGGAGCTGCTGTGCTCGTCGAGCGACAGCTCGCTGTCCGAGTCCGAGTCGTGCTCTGCAGGTGTGGGAGAGAGGAGCGCATGCAAAGGAGTCACACGAACGCCCCGGATGAGTGCACGCAGGGAAGGGAGCTCTGGGGCTCGGCAAGTGCTGGCTCTGAGCACGTCAGTGACACAAGATTAGCCCACAGCACTGTGGTACCCCGCTAAGTGGCTTGGGAAGGGCAGCTGCTCTGCTTAGCTAACACATGGGACCTTTAGTCCTCCCGGAGGGACAAACAGGGCAGCGACATGACTGCTCACTCCTCAATATGCAGAAGAGCAACTCCATAGGATCTCAATGTATACACCAGTACAGGCTGGGGAACGACTTTCTGGAGAGCAGCTCTGCAGAGAGGGACCTAGGCGTCATGGTGGATGACAAGTTGACCATGGGGCAGCAGTGTGCCCTCGTGGCCAAGAAGGCCAATGGGATCCTGGGCTGCATTAAGAAGAGCATCTCTAGCAGGTCGAGGGAGGTGATCCTGCCCCTCTACTCAGCCCTGGTGAGGCCGCATCTGGAGTACTGTGTCCAGTTCTGGGCTTCACAGGACAAGCGGGATGTGGAGCTGCTGGAGAGAGTCCAGCACAGGGCCACAAGGATGATCAGGGGCCTGGAACATCTGCCCTATGAGGAGAGGCTGAGGGAGCTGGGCCTGTTCAGCCTGGAGGAGAGAAGGCTGAGAGGGGACCTGATCAGTGTCTATAAGTACCTAAAGGGAAGGAGTGAGGAGGATGGTGCTGGCCTCTTTTCAGTGGTGGCCACCGACAGAACTAGAGGTAATGGCCACAAACTGAAGTACCAAAAGTTCCACAGGAACTTAAGGAAAAATTTCTTAACAGTGAGGGTGACAGAGCACTGGAACAGGCTGCCCAGAGAGGTTGTGGAGTCTCCTTCTCTGGAGATCTTCAAAACCCGCTTGGATGCAGTCCTGTGCCACGTGCTCTAGGTGACCCTGCGTGTGCAGGGGGGTTGGACTGGATGACCTCTAGAGGTCCCTTCCAATCTTAAGCATTCTATGATTCAATCAACACAACACACATGCAAACCAAGCTATCCAAGGAACATTTGTAAGTGCACTCCTAAAAACTGCTGCAAGGTAACAAAATTTAACATCAGGACCCCAAATGAAAGGAAATCAGACAAGTGACTCTTCTTATTTTCCTGTACAAAATGCTTATCAGTAAAGAAGATATTGCCTCAAGGTCTCAAACATTAAAAGATCTCCAATTAAAAAAGCAAGAGAAATAGCATAATTTGACAGAAAGAACCCAGATACCAGAAACTGTCAACAGCTGTGACAGCTGTCAAATTAAAACTGAACCATCACAAGAAGCAGATACATGGAATGTATGTTCACTCCAGCATTCCCTAGAAAGGCAACCACTACGGTTCTTGTCATGCCAAAAGCATTATTTAAATTGAGAAGGAGGCCCAGGAAGACAGACTAGCTATTCCTACTATTGCAGGAACCTTTGAAAAAGGAGCCAGGGAGGAAAAGGTGCACAAGTGGGTCAAACAATTAAAAAAAATCTTACCATTGGATTTTGAGGGATTCCTATGAAAAATGGAGGAGTCTGCTTCAGTCTGACCAGCCCTTGCTTGACTTGAGGATCCACTGAGCTTATGAGCAGCCTCATCCCTTAGGGGATAAAAGAAAACCTTTTTGGTCAATGTACTGCTCTTAACAAGGCAGACATACAGATGTGATTCATCTGGTCAAATGTGTGCAGCCAGAGTGTGGGGCAGCCAGCCTGGGCTTCCTCTGCTGTCAGTGCAGTCATTTTTACAGCAAGACACAGCTTATCCTCACGTGGCTGTCTGCCTTTGATCACATGAATCACATTCCTAAACAGCCAAAGTTAATGAGCTAAATTCCACCCCTGGAGACACAGCTGAATGTAACAGTGTGAGGCAGGCGGCGTGGCCTGAAGAGTCACTGTAACCGGCACGTTAACTCCTGCCCT
>NW_010577491.1:126362-172034 GCF_000705375.1 Tinamus guttatus | reverse complement strand
TGCATGCACCGAAGATGCACTACAGAACACGGAGTCACATGAAACAGAACTGTTCAGACATAAAACAAGTAGCACTTGAACCAAAACATCTGTTTTGATGTTTTCTTTTCACGAGAACAACAAAAAGAGAAAGGCAAGCACCTGAAAGCCATGCCCCTGCCACCTGATTACCTGAGAATATAAGCAAGGTAGCTATTGTGGCTCTTGGCTGACCTGACGGTGCTTTCTAGCGAGACAGTGGATTCCCCAAGAGTTGTGCGATACATATTGGGCTCCTCTATGTACGTGTTGTTACAGTTCAGAGATCGCTGAGGGAGAAAAAGAGCAAGAGTGAATGGTAAGAAGCACCTTTTAAATGCAGCTGCACACGCAGTTGGATTTCTGATCAGCCCAGAAAATGTCCTCTCCACTCGGCAGAGTAGTGTGATTTGGAGGGAGGGCAAATATCCCATCGGCTAAAATCTACCCACCAGGACTGCAGGGAAAAGGCAATGAACAATCACCTTTGGTAGGTTTAAGAATAGGAAACTCGCTACATAGTAACTTAAAACAAACATTTACATCATCTCCAGATCCTATATATATGATAATGATACTGAGGGATGTTTCTGTTTGTGAGCTTATATACTTGAGTGATTATATATACATATACACATGCACAATACTATGTATGTATATATATACACACATACTTTTCCATATTAAAAATTAGCTTTATGCCATTTGGTAATGGGCAAGGGCCCAGTCTCTGCCCTGAGAGTAAGAGGCAACGGATGGCAAAGCTCATGTCCACATGGCTGAACTCTTTTTTTCTCCCAAAACAGGGCAGCTTTATACATACTGCCTATTTCTGAGCAGCCTTTGGTCTGTGCTGGTTCTTCCTTTCCCCAAGTCATGTCAATACATGGCCTGGGAAACTACCAGATGGAATATCCTAAAAATCATGTTGAGGAGTACAATAATAGTTAAATACTACACATAACTGCAGGCCAGGGCTCTAGTCTAAGATTTGCTCCTTTTTAGTTTACCAGTGCAAATGTAGTCACATAGATTACAATATTTCTGGAGGGGTAACCAGCTATTCTATTTACAAGTTTCAAACTGTCCATTAAATAAGTCAACGTGACTATAAACTAATCAGAAAATTGCAAGCAGCTAAGTAGTTTAGAACACCACACATTCACTTTTGTGTAGTTTTCTTTGAAATTTGCAAGAATAAAAAATAATGAGCTCCTATTAAGAGTCTGCATTGATGACAAATTTATTAAAAGTCTTGAATGAACCGAGTGTTTTTTGATGCTGAAGGAAAAACGGTTTCTTCCCAAAAGCTTTAATTAAGAGTAATAAAAACTTTTGAGAAACACCATCAGTAATCTTTGTACAAGAGACTGTAATCAATCAGAAAATTCATTTTACTACAGACAAGTCACCTACCAGTATAATTAATGTAACTTTTCTTTTAAATGACATAAGACTTTTTTTCTTTTTTTTTTCTTACCGTTAATAACGTAGCTCTTGTTGCAGTAGAATCGTCTGGAAGAGGTTTCTTTCCAGTTAAAGTATTCTTCAAGTGCTTCCTGACTTCTTTGTTAAATACGCAGTGGAAGAAGAAAATGAACAGCCCCTGGAACATTTTAGAGAGAGGAACAATGAATCAAAATGATTCACTACTACCAAACTGGAAGCACAAACAGATCTCAGAGAACAGCCTTTCTGAAGCAACCCCTGAATTCCAGTCCATAGTCCATGATTTCAATAATGATTGTGACCACAATAGCAATAATTGTTTTCTGTCTTTGACTCAACCGGCAATGATTAATTTCCTAGGATTTCTTCATAATTTATTTTCAAGTTTTAAATGCACATAAAGGTCTTGGAAAATATATACAGAACTGTTTCTTCCAGAATTTATATAGCAAAGCTCAGAGTAGATGTTGGTTTCCATAGCAGTTGGGGAAGGAATTTTTTTTTTAAATATGCAAAGGGGATTTCAATGTCCCACTGGAAGATATTTTAGGAAGTTTCAAGTTTGTAATTGTATTAAGATTTTAGAGTTTACATACTGATGATTAAACAAAATCAAGAGGAGCACATCAAAAATATACAGCCTTTAGATAAAAGCCCTAGAAATGGGGAATTTCTGTGGTAGGTATCCTTAACACTCCTCCTGAATGAAGTTTGCAGAGCCTTGTGAGACATGATCAGTGGGGAGATTTTCACAGAATCACATAATGGTTGAGGTTGGAAGGGACCTCT
The DNA here is from genome assembly GCF_000705375.1 of Tinamus guttatus. Next base: position 169,778 of record NW_010577491.1, on the reverse strand, counting down.
GAGGATCACCTAGTCCAACTTCCTGCTCAAGCAGTGTCACCTAGAGCACACTGCCCAGCCAGGACTGTGTCTAGACAAGTTCTGAATATCTCCCAGGTTGTGAAGAAAACTTCACAACCTCTCTGAGTAAGCTGTGCCAGTGCTCAGTCATCCTCACAATAAAGTAGTTTTTCCTCAAGGTCAGACAGAATCTTCTGTGTTTCTGCCCATTGCTTCTCCATCCTATTGCTGGGCACTCCTGAGGAGGGCATCTTTCAGATACTTACACACATCAATAAGATCACCACTCAGTCTTCCCTTCTTCACACTGAAGAGTCCCAGTTCTTTCAGCCCTTCCTCATATTAGAGAGAATTCAGCCCTTTCATCCTCTTGGCAGCCCTTTGCTGGACTCACTCCAGCAGTTCCATGTCTCTTGTATTGGGAAGTCTAGCACTGGACCCTGCACTTCACCTCTCCCCATTGGCCATGTTGGCCCCAAGAGCTCATTGCAGGCTCATGGTCAACTTGTTGTCCACCAGGACTCCATAGTCCTTCTTTGCAGAGCTGCTCTCCAGCACATGAGCCCCCAGCCTGCAGTAGTGCAAAGGGCAGAGATATCCCACCTTTTGCCCCATATGTTCCTTGATCCAGCAATATTGCCCGGTGGGAACTCTGAAACCCACCCAGCTGGGCAGTTACTGGGACATCAGAAACAAACGTTCATAGTTTTCCTGGGGACATATGTGTGGGACACACGTGTATGCATTCAGATGTATTTGTTCTGAGGGAATTCATGCAGCTGCCAAACTGTTATCAATTTTGATTGCAGATACATCATATAGAAGCCAATCACTCATGAAGTTGCAGCTGTACCAACATCACAAGGTGCTTGCATTTCATGGCTTCAGCCAAAGTAATTGACTTCTTAGAGCAACTTTAAACTTCAAACTCACTTTCTAAACATCAATTAGATGGAATTTTAGCTGGCATTAGCTCTGGGATTATTCATTAATAAAATTCACATAAATGTCTCTTTAAAAATACAAGTTCCAAGAAGGCAATGATGTGAAACGTCACCATGCCTCTCCTGGTGAGTTTGGAGACTTCCAGCTGCTGACTTTCCTCCCTCTCATCACATTTATGTTTAATTTAACTTTATTTTAGCCTTGTGGAAGCCTGGCTTTACAGTCTGAGTGGATGCACTTATTTCACAGGAGACCAGTTGCAGTGACAAAATAACCATGCTCCAAGTGGCCTATTTGATGTTTTTCCAACACATGCTGTGACACCAGTTCTAGAGCAGAGCAAGCAGACTTCTTTTTCTCTTTTGCTGAAATTTGTGGCTACTCTGCTGAGACTGACACGACTGTCCTGTTGTATTAATATTACAGGCACCTGCCATGATGGTTACTGCACTTCTTGGTCACATTTGGTAGTGGCCAACACCAAGCTTCAAGGCTTCATTGTCATGTCTCCTACAAGTAACTATTCTTCATCATTAATCATCAAGCACGTACACTCGGACAGTCAATACAGTAAGACTCCCCAGAGCAAACAAATCTATTTGCAAAAAGTTTGACTCATTTCCTTAAGCAGTAAATTAGTTTGTGAAAGCCTTGAACTCTCCAGTCTGGGTGAAACGAAACACAGTCTCTTACTTTGTGGTAGCAACAGAGCAACTGTCAACACCGAGCATGCAGGAGACAGCAATAAAGTCTCTGCCTCCAGAAAGGCAGAGGTGTAATTGCTGACTGTTATTAATCTGTGACAGTATTCAAGCATCTAACTTAGAGATACATTTAGCCAAGCTTATGATGAAAACTCTTTTGTTTTGGGGGAATAAACCCTCTCTTTGCGAAAAGTGAGTGAAAATTGCACTTAATATCTCTGCTCTTGTTAAGCTAGCCTGGTTCTGGCAGGCAGGAGGTTTGGGCTCAGCATCAAGTGGCCTTTGCTGAGGATCAGGCAGCTTGTGCTCCTGTGCACTGTAGATCTGCAGCCCTCTCACTTACCTGCAGGCAGCTGAAAATGGCAAAGAGATAGTGAAACGTCATCACGTCGCTGTTGACCGCCAGCAGCCCCAGCAGCCACGTGGCGCTGATGAGCAGCAAGAGGACGAAGGCCGTCCGCAGCACAGACCTGAAAAGCAAATTCATACACTCATTTGCATCATGACAGAAGAATAAATAAAGCAGCGTGGCTTTCCAGCCCTCGAGGAGCCAAGGATTGTTAGGAGTTCCCTTTCCTTCTTGAACGTGCATGGGTCACACAGCACACAGCCCAGGACACGAGAGTGCCTAACTGCAAAGACCCTTGGGGAAAATAATGGCAATGTTTGGCTGGGAGAGAGCCTAACACCCAGGCACTGGCAAGGGAAAATCAACACAGCTGGCAATCCCAGTTCCCATCTCTCCCATGACACTACTCAATATCTAAAAAACAGGCTAAAAAAAAATGTGAGTTCTTTTCAAGCCTGTGTCTAAGCGTTTTGTTTTGTTTTTTTTTTTTTTCCTAACAAATGAGCCTGGTAGCCAAGCTCTACTGTTCAGCCCTGTTGACTCTGAGGAGGAGATGTGGGGAGGGAAGGGTCAGGTCGGTCTCGCTGCTCTTTGCCAAGCTCACTTTCACATTCTTTCGCAACGCTGCAGCCCAGGGGCTTGTGTGGAGAGCACTCAGGGGAATGCCTGTTTGCTTAAAAACGTTATTTCCACCAGTGCTTTAAAAAGATAGTCAGAGAGGCAAAAGGTTATTTCTACAAAATGCAGATTGTAAGTAAAATTGCTGCCATTAAGCAACAAATATACTCCTTTCGTTTACGGAGGTTTACAAAAGAAACTTAAACATAATTGGACAGCCAGTGTTGAATAAATAGCTAGAGGAAAAAAAACTTTTGAAATCTCCTGTAGCTACCTGTTTTTTTTAAAGGGTGTCTTGCCACTAGCTAATCACATTTCAGTTCACAGGTAAATTAGCTTTGGGCAGAATACAAGCTAATGGGAACAGGCAGCCATAATAGCAAGGAAATGCTAAAAGTTGCAGCTTGTGGGGCTTTCTGCTCATCCCATGTGGAGCAGAGTGGGGGACAGAGGCTGGTCTGCAGAAGAGCAAGCACAGAAAGCCATTGCCAAAACAAATCCTGCAATTTCTGCATTCCTGAGGGGACACCTTTCTGAGCCAAGGGCTACCAGGAGGAGAGCCTCTCCCATAATTACATCTACCTTGAAATTGCTGTGGGCTGGGATGAACCGTTTTAGTAGTAGGGAACACATTAAAAGATCTGGAAGGACTGCAAAGACACCATAGAGAAGGACGAGTATTTGAACTTCTTACCTTCTCCTGCCTTATCTGCACCACCAAGCACCATGCTGGACATGTAGCAGAGCCTCAAAGAGGACACCAGAAACAGATGACAGTAAAATGCCTCCCACTTCATTTACCAGTGTGAACTGCCTCCTTCTCCAAATACCTTGCTTGTTCCCTACCCTAACGGTTGCCTTAAAGCAGTCCGTCCCTTTCATTATTCCTAGCCAGAACTTCTACAGGGTTTTGAATCCTGGCTCCAAACTTACATGACTCCGTTCTTCTCAAACGAGCGTTGCCTTTGTCTGCACGATGCTTTCATTGCTAGGATAAAGATGACAGTGTTTATCTGAAAGAGAAATTGAAATAACAGAATGGATCTTTTTCTGCATTGTTAGAGCTCAGTTTTCATTTACAATGGAATTTTTATCTTAAAAAGGGTTGTAGTGCCAAAAATATTTTCCCTTCAATTTGCATGTCTCTTTAAGTTCTAAAATTCATCTCGTTTCAAGCCAATTATTACTCAAGAATACCCTGGGACTCCATCCCACTGAAACCCAGTAAGACTGCCCTATGACAGACTGAAGAAATCAAGAATGACTCTCCTCAACCAGAGCAGATTCCACTTATCCTTGCATTTTGTTTCAGCTAGGGCCAAAGAGGAATATAATACAAAAACAGAGGAAACATATAGCAGTAATTCGTCAGGATGCTCCTCCAGCCTCTGCTGATTTCCAGAGCTGGGATACATGGGGTGTTTTTGTACTTAGTCACCGCTGTTGAGTCCTTATGCAATGAGCTGGTCCAGCCACTTTTGGAAACCATGTAGAGATTTAGCTGCACCAATGTCCTGCTTTAGGGAACCTGCCATCTCCTACCACTATGTGCATTGCAAAAGACACTGAACAATCTGGTCATCAAGAGGGGCTGTTCTGTGACTCTGTTAACTCTTGCGGCACCTTCGCCAGGTCCACCTCATGGGAACCACAACTGCAATTGGTATTCAAGATATGGCCACTCCATAGATATGTATCTTTTGGTCTTCCGTTACCAAGGTAAGTTTTAAGTAAGAAGTTAAATACCAGCCAATTCTTTAGAATTCCTGAAATTAGAATTACTTAATATTTCCTCAGAAATTCTAGATGAATAAAGTGTGGTCCTAGCGACTTGTCACGGCTTGCTTTGTTGATGTAAAGAATACGGTTGCTTCAGATTAAGTCTACTGATTGACAAAACAAAAAAGAAAGGTAGCAGCAAAGCAGAGGCAGACGAGAATGCCAATTCCACCATACTTACAACTACAACAATTATGATGGGTCCAGCAAAACTCCAGATAAGAGTGTCATGAACAGACAACCAGCAGAAATCAGGGTTCCCATAGCCCTGTGGATCCAGACCAACAGCAAGTCCTGAGACACAAAATGCAGAAAAAGGACATTAGAAAGACGTTGGTGAGACCTTCTATATAATCAGACACAGTAATGTTTTGAAATCACTGACAAACAAAAATTATAATGGTAAAATGTCATCAATAGGACAGTCTAGAAAATAAAAATCAAGGCAAACACTGAAATAAAATTTTGATAAATCTAAACTTTTACTTTCGTCATTCCATATTAAATAAAACTATGAATTCTGCCTACTACGAATTTTGCCTGCAACACTTGTCTAAAAAAAAAAAGCTATAATAACTCCCAAGTCAGTTGTGCTTCAACACAATTTTATAGTCAGATTCGGAGAGAGTGATCAAGCCTTTAGGGTGAGTGACGTGTTGAGGAATTTCAATAAGCTTATGCAGCAGAATGACATGAATCATAGCTGAAGAGATGACTACACTACAAAAAAAAAAGGAGCATTCTTAACTGCTGTGAGTTACAGTCATTAAAATAACAGCAGAGACAAAGGAACCTGGGAACTACTGTAAGAAGTTAACTGCTTGAGTTCAAACAGAGCTGAAAGCCTGAGAGCTGCTAACCCAGGGAAGTGCCTACTCTCCTTGCTTCACTACCATTTTAAATGTAGTGTGCTAATGTCCCCCGGGCAACTGAGTTAAGAATATACCTTTTATTGCTTTAGTTTTGAAGCTTCGACATTTACATGCGAGTCTCTGAACCTCCACCTGTAATACTGGTTTTGTGACCTAAACTTTGTCTGTGTGGAAAAGTTCTGGGATTGTTGCCTTGGATCTGCAAAATAACTGCAGTGCTCTTCCTTCCCGAAGACCCCAAATGCGATCCTGTGAGGCCTATGGCCAATAACATATGGTAAATGGCTGCAGCACGTTCTTTAGGTGTCAGGAGGCACCTATAGCAGCAAGTGCATGTCCTGACTCAAGCACGCCTCCAAGGTTCATGGCAGTGCCGTTCTCCTCCTTCAGAATTTATGTGTATTAATAAACACCTTTTTGAATTGAAGCCTGCTTGGTTTGATGAAAAGGCACTAAAAAAAGAAGAGGCAGCTACATTTCACTCCATCTGTATAATGTTTGGCCCACAGCCAATATTCACATCTGGTACAGGCCCACACTCTATGAAAACTAAACTGGCTCTTTGGCAAAGCAGTGGATATTGGATCTGTTTTCTCCAAAGTGTGGAATGAGATAGGGTTGCTCGCTTTCCCTATGCTCCTATTGGCCTTTTCATCAACGCCTTTAGCGGTTACCATCCAGAAAGAATCAGCTATAAATGATTAAGGGACCATAAAATATTTTATACAGATGTAATTCCATAGATACAGCCTGTTTCCCAGGACTCCATTTCCCTATTAGCGAGGCTTAGACTACAGTTTGACCAAACATCTGGCTCTAAGTTTTATTGGCAGGCAGCAACATTTTTTCACTCTCAAAATCCTACCCTAAAATTCTCCATTAAACAAATGGAGCAAATTGCAGTCTTCAGGTATGTGGCTCTGATTTTACTGCATTCAACAATATGTGAAATGACACTTCACCCAAAAGCAGAGCTGAGCCAGTGCGATTTAATATAAAATTGTCCTGAGATATCAGTTAACTGCTGCATCCTTGTCATCCCAGGCAGCATGAGCTGAGGGCTGCCCTGCTCAGTGCACTGATAGTTCCAGGAACGGGTTGATGTGAAGGCCAAGCAGAGAGGTCTGCAGGGACCAGGATCCACCCGAGTTGCTCCAGGACTTTGCAGCTCTTCTGACTCATCACCTTGCTTATCGTGCGCAGCAAATCTGCAGATTCAGTAAACGCCACTGTCCAGGGGCTATTGATTTTAGCAGAAAGAGTGGGCTAAATGAGAACCTGTTTCAACAGGAGCCCTGCTGTCTCCACGGCAAAGCAAGCCCTGTGTACACAGAGCAGCCGGGTTGCATGTTTTCGCAAAGACCCTCCCAACAGGAGGGGTCCTGCTGGGTGCCAAATCCAGCCTGCTGCTCCTAAGGTGAGGAAGGCATAAAATCCCCTTCCTAGATGGATCAGACTTCATCTTAAAATGAGTCAGAACAAAGCAAATTTAAAATTGCCTGCGACTGCTTCCCATGGGGAATATCCCAGAATCTCACTCTTTGGATAGGCAAAAACCTTCTCTCAATGCAACGTTTCATCACAGCAACTTGCTCTCGTATTGTGTAAATGCTCTTCTTCCTTGTTGGAGTTTCCCTACCTAAACATTCTGTCAAGACTTTTTCCTCCCTAAAGCTCAAGGTTTCCTTCAGCAAGTAGTCTGGTGCCATCCCCCTTAGGATCACTATATCCCAGGTTGAAATGAAGAAGGTTTTGAGCATGGAAAATAACAAAAAAAAAGGAAACACAACTGGGTAAATCCACTGCTGCTGCAGCTTCACTTCTTCAGGACAGCTATAGTAGAGATGATTTGGGTTGGATATTTATTCTTTAAATTAGAAAAATGTCCTAAAATCTCTTTCTGTACCTAGACTTGTCTACTGTTCAGAAACATATATGATGCATCTGTCAAAGGAAATTAAAAGAAGGTGTATTTAAGATGAATATTATGAGGATGGAGCCTTCTTACTCTTTCAGGTTTGAAGTTTAAAATATGTAAAAGAAGCTTGCTTGAAATGCATATAGTAGCAAACTGATCCAGAGACAGGAAATCTCATACTCTGCTCTTTTGCTTATGATGAAATAATTTTCTCTTTAGATGATTTCTAAAATTGGAAGGGCAAACTAATGGCTTATTTCACTTTATCTTTCATGCAGCAAAATCCTCAGACTTTCTCAAAACAGGAACCTTTTTTTGATTTGTGAACTGTAAATTTAGTAGAATCATAGCTTAAATGACAGCGGACAGCCTGGAACCATATTTCTGAATACATGCATAATTGCAACAGCATAAAATAGTTCTATATTACAGAGAACAATATCTATACGTAAAAATGGTGTAGCTCACAACATTCAGATTGTGTAACACTGCTCTGGAGAAAGTCTCAATTCATTTAAAATTTAGGAGAAAAATACTTTAAACATGAAACAGAAACTGTCTGACTAAATTCTTCTTAAGGGTTACGTGCTCTGAAATAAAAACTGTTGTTCATTGCTATTTAAAAATTATTCTTCATTTCTAACAGTTATTAACTCTCTGATGGTACTTAAATGTTCTTGAATGTATTACAAAAGTCTTCTGTGTACTGATAAAAACTACACAGGTTTGAAACATTCCAGTAGTTCAAAGACAATTTCTATTTAAAATATCAGGAATATGTCTAGAGTGGTAGAGCCTTCTAGGCTTTACCAGTCCCTGTGTTCTGTATAAATTGAAAGAAACAGAAATAATTTATTCACAAGCTGAAATGGGAAGAAAATTACCAGCTCTCTAGAAAGGTTACCTGTACTACCTCATGCTACACTTGTGTATTATACTTTTTAAGTCACACAGAAAAACAAACAAACAAACAAAACAAACAAAAAAAAACATGTATTTGCAAAAGCCTAACTTGTTCTGTAGTATTTTTCCAAGGGTACATGAGTGACAGCTATTTGAGCTCAGACACCCCTAAAGCTCTGTCATTACTGACAGTATTTAGCTATCTGTAAAAACAAAAGTAATTGTGTAAAAGTTAACTATCTGCCTATGATCTGACTTCCCATATAGCGAGACATCCTGAAATAGTTGAACTGAAAAACCCCACCCCAACTGTCCTGTGAAGTGCTCTTCCCAAGGAGCTGTCTGCCTGAGGAGATGCAGCAGCACGGCCTTGAGGCAGCACTGGAAAGGTCTGCCTGCAAAAACAGGCAGGGTGAGAGCGGACACAGGTTGCTCCTGTGGATCACACTGCAGGAGCTGGAAAGATTACTGCCCCCAGCTTTTCCTTATCCTTCCTAGACTCAAAGTTATTGCCTTTGTATCTGTCAGGAAGAAAAAGGCTGCTCGAATATTCCCAGTTTGCTTTCATGCCAAGGCAAGTAAAACTGCCAAAATCCCTTTCAGGGAGCAGTTTGTGCTGGTGGAGAGAGAGCAGTGGGAATGTCCAGGAACGACCGGTGGGTATTGCCGCTCCTGAGGCCACTGCACCCACTTCCCCATGAGATGTTCAACTACGCCCTGCAGCAACCCACGCAGTGGAGGAAAATGTCTGAAGGCTGCAAGCGAAGTCATTACCGTAAAAATGTTATTTCCAGGCAACATTAACAAGTTCTGTTTTAATCTGCATTCAATTAGGTTTATGTTATTGTAAAACCCTCAATATCACTTTAACAAGGACAATGGATAGTTGGTGAACGGATTTGCCAAATTCAGGCTGACTTGTGGTATTCATTACTTCGTGTTGCTCTCTTGCAGGAGAGCACTTCAGTGCCGGCAGCACTTGAACACAGGCTTAGCTATCTTGGATGGGATAACTTTCCTGAATCCCATCCACCAAAGATGGCAGGAAAAGCAAAAAAAGCCATTCGGGGCTTGGTGAAAGGTCTCCATTGACTTTTGGTACCTGTTATAATGGCAGGGAAGCCCCAGCCAACAACATAGTAGAAGCGCATGTGCCCGAAGTTGATGTTCCTCACTTCGGTGAGCATCCGGTAGATGTGGAGCTGCTCTACAAACATCCACGCAAAGGTGCTCATGTAGCAGTAGTGCAGGAGGATGGCAATCACCGTACACACGAACTGCAGGAGAAGGAAAGGGCACCAAAATTAGAGCTGCTGTGCTGAACCATGCACCTTGGTGACTCACTGTCTCCCTGGTGCAGCTGAAGGAAAGTTATAATGAAAAGATCTGGCAGAGAGAATACATTGCCATTAATTTACATTTCCAACAGCTTTCAGAAAGAGTTTCAGAAAAGTTGTTCACCATGTAAAAACTAACGTTTTATCATCAGGCCTGTGCCAAGGCTGGTTGTTATGACACGGTCAGCCCAATGTGTGTTCAGCCCCTGCCCTGAAAGCTCTGTGGTTAACTCCTCCACACGCGTTTGCGGGCGGGTAGTGAGCCCAGTTCTCGCCGCCTGCTCCTCCTCCTGCAGGAGGCTGGTGGGTGGCAGAGACGGTGACCCCGTGGGGCAGCGCTCAGAGCTGCGGCTCTGCCTCCTGGTGTGAAGCAGAACAAAGGTAAGATGCTGCCGTGGAGGCTGCAGAGCCTCTACACTCTCTCTTGTGTGGGCCTCACCTGCGAATGCATTGATGGTGAATTTAACGGCCCTGTGAGGACACCCTGAGGCAAACCAGTTTCACAGACCGGGACTGGGCCTTCAACCCTGCAGTGACTCAGTGTCTCCCGCTACCAAAGTAAAACGGATGTCCCGGGAGGTTTTCTGCTGCTTCATGCTCTCCACTCAGAGAGTTGCCTGCTCAAGGAAGGACCGCATTTTGGTACAGTTTTGTTTTACACGGTCACTGCTTTGGGCTCAAAGTACAAGGAAACTCCTGTTACCTTTGGTGGAGGGGCATGTTAGCTGTGAGATGGGTGTTGGACCTTCAGTTTAGGACCAAAGCCTGAGAAAGTCCTGGTGCCCACCTTGACAAACTTCACTCTGGGAATATGCAGCTCACCAGTAGTGAACTTGCTGCACATGAGCAATATATGAAATCTAGACTCTAAGAAATCCAACCTTCCTTTGAGGCATTTCCTTCTCAGTTAAAAGAAAGATCCGTGGAAAATTTCATGTGAAACTGTGATATAGCATGAGATCAGTGGGCCATGTTGTGCCCATGTGGCTGTATCATAAAGATCTTTGATGTTCAAGCTGGAATTCAGTGACAATTTGGGGCAATGCAGCTGAGAGTTCAGCTCCCGGTGAGCAGGCCGGGCTTGCACAACGAGGCAGCAGCTCATGAGTGAGTGTTGACAGAAATGGTATGAAAAGGAGACAGCAAAGCTGTAGTAAGAGGATTAGAAACATGCTATGGGTAAGACTGTCTGGTCATGCTACAATTTTGTTCAAAAATGAAAAAAAAAAGAAAAAAGAAAGGTTTTCTTCATAAGAAACATTTTCTTCATTTAGAAGGTAATAATGAGGGAATGGTCTGCTCCATCTGCAGCTCTTTTGCTGGGATTCTTGAAGAAGGTTCAAGGAGAAGAAGCAGGGATGCTTTTGCACGGAAAGGCGACGAGTGCCTCCTCTGTCCTTGTGTCTCTGTTCTTCCCTGATTAGCCCTGCAGACCCTTGGATAGCTACATCTCAATGAGTTGCTGAGGATACCTGGCCATTATGACCGGACTAAAGAGACACAGCCTCAAGTAGATGGCTGCCCACTCCCCAGATACATCCAAAAAATGGAACCAATGTTTCCCCTGATAACAAAATGAGAATAATTTGACTAGGGAAGTGGGAAAGTGGGGTCTAGGTCTAGATCCAGCCTGAGCAGGGAGGATTAACTTCCCTTCTCCTCTGGTGCAGCAAGATGCCCAACTGCTAGGCTGTAGGATATGCAGGGCTGTAGGATATGTAGCTGGGCTGTAGGATATGTAGCATGAGGAGACAAGGAAAGCAGGCAGGGGCAGCCTGACGCTGGTCTGTCAGTTCACACCTTCAGCTAGGAACAAGGTGAGATGCGCCTTTAAATCCCAGGCCTGGCTTTAGTTTTTATCCAAAAGCAGCAGCATGAGGTTAGGTGGACTGTCACTCTGCCACTCTGAGACCAGTAAAAATGAAAGAAACACTGAAACCAAAGAGACTTTGTCACTACTGTGACTCAAAGGGACACTAGAGTAAAAAATGGTACCTCCAGGCATCCCGGTGACCAAATGAACCCTGTGACCTCCACAGGGTTGCATATCTGTAATATTTGCTAACCAGCAATTGCTCCTGACATAACTCTCTGATGGATGAAAACAGGAGTGACCACCAACATTCAACAGCTGCAGTACGACCTAAAAATTAACCTTCTTCCCTCAGAAGAAAAGCAAAGGATTCTGCCCACAGTTTGCTGATAAGTTTGAATTAGAATCACCTTGTGTAAGCATTCAATTTCTGTTTCAAAATGTTTTACATTGTGTTTCTGATCCTTTGTTCCCGTGTAGCACTGCCCAAGCTTTCAGATTTTGGCATGACATTTTAGCGTTTTTCCATGCTGTAACACTCAGAGCCATAAGCCATATTTCCTTGTTTAATTTTACACAGTGAAAGAATCATATAAAGACCACCAGCTTTCTGGATTCACTTACTGCATCAGCTTTATTACAACACCAAACATTATTGAAAATGTAGCTCACCAAATAAAAAACCTTTCCTTGCCCTACGCATGCAGAGATCTTTCTGTTCCTATCAGCACATATATATGTGTAGATTGCTGCCCTGAATATTACCTTTTTCAGGTAAGAAAAGAAAACGAAAATAAATCATTTTCTATCAATAGTACATGGAAAGATTAAAACCTCACCCAGAAATGTGATTGTTAATTTACAGAAAGCCATAAAAGCAAGGCTTGGTGCCAAGCAGCCCAGCATTATTTGTGCTCCAACATTCTTTTCCTCTTTATGTTCATCAGTGCATGACTCGTTAGACAACTCTCATTCCACACAGACAGATGAATAATTGTCTCAAGTAGACATAGCTTATAGCCCTTAGACTGACTGGTTGGGCTGTAAAGAGGAGTCCTCTGCTGTATGAAATATATTCTGTAACTTAGAGGGTTTAACAAGTGGGTTAAAAGTTTGGGATGTTTCATGGAGTCCCAGTAACTGAACCACAAGAACCCAATATTGTGAAAATGGGAAAGAGAGAGAGAATGGCCTCATGAAGGAAACCGCTGGTGTTCATTGTATTGCTGAACTGTGTTACTAACTTTATATCCATTTGCTTGATATGTCCTGCATGACAAAATGAATTTGGAAATGAAGAACATTCATTTACTCTGGTGCTTTTCGCGAGATCCTGCAGGGGTCTGGGCTTGGCCCCTCAGTTTTCATGTCAGAAATCTGAAAAACTATCAACTCTCTGCTAGTGAAATGCAGTGAAAAATGAGTGGTGTGCTCAAGAAGGCATGGGAAAGGTCAAGTTACGTAGAGTGCTGGGGATCAGTTGGCAAGGTGAGTTCATTTAAGCAACAGTTATTTTAATATGCAGGCTCATATATTATGAAACAAAGACGGTAGGTCACACAGGATACAAGTCACTGACAAGGACACCAGGAGCAAGTAAGAGTAGGTTTTATGACTTTCTAAAATGTACGTTATAGCTCAGACAGGTATTAGAAATCAAATGGAACTTATAGGTTTCTGTTACTGACTAGCAGGTTAGGATAGATGGTTAGACATAATGGTGTCACCGCAATGGTGTCTTTATCTATTAAACGTAGGCATTTTCTCCCATTTCTGTCCCTTGGATAATGCCAAATGAGTGTGGTTTGTTCTTTAGTGTTTTCATCTCAAGACTGTGCTTCTCTCACAAGAATTGAAACATGTATAATGAAGGATTTTTAAAAGGTAACACTTCCTTAAGACTCCTCAGACACAGTAACATTGAATGGTCTTAGTTGCTCTAAGGACATTATTTGTATGATATTCAAAATTTTTATTGCAATGATATTAAATCTTTTATTGCATGTCTTTCTCCATCTGTCTGCTGACTGGCAAAGGAGACTCTTAGAGCTGTCTGAAGCTTTGCAGGGATGGAACAAGGGTTTGCCTGTTTTTCTTCTATCTGTCTTCATGGCAAGTGGGCTTTATGAGATGGATGCTAGTAAGAATTAACAGCAGTATCATGTATAATGGCTACACAGTTAAGATGATAGCAATGATGTCCTGGGCACAGAACAGAGACACATCGTGTGTGCTGTGCATTTCATGTTCAGTTTCATTCAGAGCTTGTGTTTCTTGACATGCAAAATGCTGGAGGTGCCTGCCCCAAGCTTTGGCAAAAGATATGATGGCTGAAGCCAAAAATCAGCTGGAAAGCACAAAGCAAAGTGACAGGTTTCCTCCTGGTCCTTGCATGTAGCAAGCTACCCTGTGCCTGGCAAGTGGCTTCTCCAGAATAGTCTTGGTATGTATGTCACACACATATGCAACTGCACAGCAACACAGTTGACAACCTACCTACCACTAAATGCCAGGAGTCACTCGGGCTTGTAAGGTACCTGCTGCAGGAGAAACTGGAGAGCCCCTACTGAACAGACAAAGTAAGGAAAAAAAAAAACATACTGATGGAAAAAACAAAAGGATGAAATCAATAGTCAGGGCTCAACTTCTGAGAGAAGACCTTAACATGGCTGCTGTGATTTGGTCTCTGAAAACAACATATAACTGGATAGTCTCCTCTTCTGGCAATGCTATTCATCACATACATAAAACACAAAAGAACAACACACGTTTGATGCTTTTCAAATGACTGTTTAGGCCAAACAGAGGTAAAAAGGAGAGGAAGCAAAAGAGATGGATGCAAGTAAAAATTGCAGCCTGAACACAACTTAAAGCTTGGCAACAACTTTAACAATCCCACAGAAAGTGGAATGCCAAAAGCATCAAGTCTTACCGGGTTTTCAGTCTGGTTGATTCCAATAAGAAAGACGAGCTCGGAGAAGAAAAGGGCAGCCACTAGGTTCTTGTGGATACTGTGCAAGTTGGAACGCAGCGTGCGGATGAGAACCAGCAATATGAAGGTGATCAGCAAAGCCACCAGTGAAACGGACACAGTTGTGTAAGTGACAATCTTCAGAGGGAGCACCTCCCCGTTCTGCAGAATGAGAGATCGACAGGGCTTCTGAGTTCTTCCTTCCTTTCCCTCCAATCAAAGCCACTCCTTGCAAAGTCTGTGTTTTTGTTATTGTTGAGCCAACGTATGGACTTTCTTTAGGACCAGCAGGAGCAGGAACAGTGGGAATGCCATCTCCTGAGTCACTCAACCTTTCAAGTATGCAGAGGAATACCCAAAGGGATAGGCAGCTAAGCAAGAATCCCAAGTAATGCAGACCATTCTGCCCCACTGATGATATCCTGAAAGGCTGAAAGACCTCTGGAGTTTGTGTGTTGGCTCCTGCCTAAATATTATAATAAGAAGTGAAACACTTCTTTTTATTAGGTGTGAATGGCATCACGGTAACTGTAATCCTGTCTCATCCCCTTCTCTGCATGGCCCCATGTGACAAAGCCTGGGAGGTTATGCCCTGCTGGCTACACCGTGCACTGACCAGGCAAAAGGCTCCTTTTGGATAGATGCAGGTGCAGCAGTGGGAACCATTAGCTACATGGCAAAGTGCTCCTGACAAACTGCATGAAAGCATTGACCCACGGACGACACTCTGAACCAAGCTCACCCCTCAGATGGCACCAGCCAGGGTCACCCACCTCTCGTTTGGAAATGTCCATTAGGACAGCGGAGCTGGTCAGATGGTTGCACTGGCAGGCGATATGGCTCTGGTTTCTGGAAAACAGCTCACACCCTTTGGAGGACCAGGCACCTGTTCCACCAATCCTGCGGGGCAAAGAAAGGTCATTTCTGAACGCTGGTCTGTGATCGCTCCCCTGCCTCCCACTGCTATCACTCTTTGAGGCAGCTCTGGCTCTGAAACCTGAAAGGTCACTTAGTGCCGAGGCGGACAGAAATATTTACAGCTGTCACATACCTTAAAGAAGATCTTTAACTCAAAAAAAAGTCTTGAGTTAGAAGTAGTGTCTGACATGACACCTGACTTTGAATGTCAAATTTTATGGTATTATAAAAACTTGTTTTGATTAAAAAAAAAAACCTTGTGTGTTTGCCCATGATCATACAAGCAAGAAGACAAAGAAACTACACAGTGCAAGACTGTGGAACTGGCCATAGCAAAGAACTGTCAGTTATTCCCATTTTCCTCAATTTTGACACTGCTTTTAACATGTTTATACAAAATATGTTTCAGTAGAAATATGATCTCTGTCATAGAATTCTATTAAAAATAGACAAGATAATGTTTAACATAGTAGATAGTATTTCATATCTAGATCTCTGGTATCAACACTGTGGAGGAACTGCTCCCTTAAAAATTCTTCACTGTTCAACCTTGTTTAACTTCACCAACTTAAGAAAGGATTTACTGTCAACAGTAATTATTTTATTCTGAAGTCAATGAGTAATAAAAATCCTCTTGCAGTAACTAAAGATTTTAATTAGACATTACAGGTGATCTTTTTCATTCAGCAACAAAATATTCCTTCAGCTGCTTTAATATCACTTTCTCTTCTAACAGTTTCACTTTTTAAAAACTCTTTTGTTACATACTTTTTAACTGTGCTTAAAGGAATACAGACAGCAATGCCAAAGCAGCTGCTAGCAAATACTGAAGAATCACTTTAGAGCTAATGAGTTATTTAAGCCTATAATATGCTTAAAAAATTATGACAAAAGCACCTGCCATTCCTGTATTTGGTACAGTCATCTGTACATATAAACAAATGAGATGGTAAGAAATTGCTTATCTAACCTTTGTGCTGCTATGCTCTCTCTGACTGCTTTACAAGCAGGCAAATAGAGCAGTTTGTTATTGCTAATAGACTGCTGATACATTTTTGTTGCCTTGTTGATATTTTTGACGATTAACTCAGTAAGCCTTTCTGCTGAGGAGGCAAACATTTGCTTTCCTTTTTTTCCACCTTTTTAACGGATTTTTTCATAGGCTTACTCAAGGCTTTGGGTCACTAGGGAAAGCAGTAATTACTCTTTTTTCATGCTGGGCTGACAATATCATCCTCTCAGCATCTGGTTTTATGGTTAAAATTTGCATATGTAATAGTTATGATATTGTGAAATTGTAATTTGCTGAGCATGTAGTTACCTCTCAATAAATTTTCTTTTATCTGCAGTCTTGAAATATATGCAACAGGATTGCTATGTTTTCACAGTGCCATAAACTCAACAAAACACTTATGATGACATGCAGTTCTTAAAAGCTCTTTTACAGGTCTCTCCTTTCTCTTTCCCAAATGCAACAGATCTTAATGAGCCCTTTCAGAATATGTGACTACCTCTCTCACATGTCCCTCCTTGAGAGTCAAGCACTTACATCTGACAGTGATATCTGAAGATCCCAAAGAAGGTATTTCCCTCCCCTCCAGTTTTTCTCTAACATAAATGAAAGCAAATACACAGCAGTTGATGAAAAGAAAAAATAAGTTCTTTCTTACACATACAACTGTCTTTGGGTTAACTTTTAATTCCAAAATGATCTTTGAGATATAAAATCTCCAGTCTTACCATTTAATCTGAAAAATCTCAGTCCTTTTTACCAATATGAAGACCAGCTTTTGTAAATTTTTGCGCTGGCCCTGGCTGAGGTATGTAGGTTAGCTACCTGCCTGCCTTCTATTCTGGCTGTGGTCACTGGAGTGTGACAGGAGAAGATGCAGCCCATAAAAGATTGAATTATCCTTCTGAGATGCCTTCCTAAAAAGACGGCAAAAGGCAAAGAGATTCCTGATTTACGGACATCAGGTGAGTGATAAACCCAGGCATTTGAGCTGGACTGTGCCTGTGTATGTCATGGGCAAAGAGCATGAGCAAAAATCAGGAGAACGTGAGATTTATTATCACTGGATGAGAAAAAATCATGTGAGAAGATGGCACTGCGTAAATTTTTGAGAAAGCACATGGCTAGTTCTTCATTTGAGGAGTTATGGTGATTTTATTTCTCTCGCTGATGGGAAGTGATCACCTGACTCCATTCCACCAGGAATTCATGGCCTGTTGAATGAACTAAAGCAGTAGCATCATGTTCTCCTGAATTAGCTTCCTAGCTTAGACCTCTTTGCTAGAGAAAGATCCCACCCAAAGCCCTAAGGAAAGCAGGGGACGTACGGGATGGAGTGATTCCAGAAGACGCAGACGGGCTTCGTTCGCTCCTCCGTTTCCAGCATGGCATACTCCACGATGAGGGGCTTTTCCACCAGGTTGGGCAGCAGCTCCCCGTCACTGTGAACAGCTGTGCTCACTACAGGTGTGTTAATAATTGGGCGATTTGGCAATCTGTAGAAGGAGAAAAAATCAAAAAGATCTAAACATTGAAATGAAAAAACAACAAAAAAAGGTAAATGCTGCAAATAAAAGGTTTCCAGATGCTTCCACTGAGAAAGTGAAGTAGCTGCACAGTCAGTTCTCCACACAGCTGGATTTCTAGAAGCATCTGGTGCTTCTGCCATGGTTGTTCTCCCCTCACGTGCTGCAGGAGGACGAGGGAGAGTCCTACAGGGATAAGTGCAGCGCGCGTGACATTCGATCAGCATGAAGGCAGGAAGGATAATCCAACCTGCCTCTGCCGTGTACACAGAGCAAGCAGAAGGACTTCTGCACCATTTACAGACAGGTACAAGGTTTACCTTAAGCTCCTTCGGTCTGGATCATAATTCTCAGGTAAAAGCTGTCCCAGCGATCGGTATATAATGACCATGGCCACCGTAGATTGGGTTGAATCATCGGGGTGTCGCTTCCTCCGCTTTGTAAATGCACTCTCAGGACTCAGCCCATCAGCATTCACCTTGGAGAATATTCTCTGGTTTGAAGGCCTCATTGTAGGTATTCCTAAGAAATTAACAGAAATACTATATTTTCTCCATATGCTTCAGAGCTACCATTTCATCTGGCTCTTTTGCTTATCAAAGCTAGAGAAATGTTTCTGCTGTTGTTACTCTAAGTTTGCAGGATTGGGCACACTCTTAATGTAATATTTTATAGCCTCAGTAAAATTTTAACACATTCAATAATTATGCAAGTGATAGTCTAATAACCATTGAAACATTTTTAGTCTAGCTGGAAAATAAGATACTTCTAAGCTGAAGATCCAAAAAATATAAATAGTCCATGAATGATTTAAGGGCAATATTAAAACAGTTATTACTTGGCATGTACTTTCATATATGACAAAGACAGTAGGAATTATAAACACAACAACTGATAATATGGGATTTCTCTATGGGTTTTCTCTATGCTAATTCTGCCATACAATGAGCTTTCAATTTTGGTGATAGCTCTTAAAATTTGTGTTCTCCTTTTCCTTACAGAAAAGATACAGGTCATATAAACAGATATACTATTTCTGAAAAAAAAATCATATAGATATATTAGATTATTTATTACTGTGTGTTATTTCCACAAGTGTTAACTGATTCCCTACTTGGAGGACATCCATCCATGATGTTTGCACAATTATTCCATGTTGGTTACTCTCTATCTCTTTGCCCAGTGTGGCTTGTGGTTTCATCTCAGCACACTGGATATTTCAGAGACTCTGCAAAGTAGCTGGAGAGTTTCTATGTACTCCCAAACATGCCACCTATCTCCCTGTATGACTTAGATTTTCTATTTGCTTTTCTCTCTGATAATGTGGCTCAGTTCCCAAGTCTGAATTCTCCACCTCCCACATCAGGCTCTCGTTGCTGCCTTTCACTGCCTCTCTCCATCCACTTGGCTATGACCCCAGCTTCACATCTGCTCACATTCCCCCTGTACCTTCAGACAGGAGCCCTGCTGCACCTGACCCTGCTCTGATTCCCTCTTCTTTCTACAGGCTGCACTGACTTCCTAAAAGGAAATCATATTGCTGGTATCTTCTGGAGCGGATAAAAAACCATGTCACACAGCAGGTAACGCAGCATTTACAGCAGTGAGGCCAAGAAGAATCCTGCCTGTGAAGCCAAGCCTTGTGTTATCTTCTTGTAACCTCGTCTGAAGTTATTTTCCGTTGGGAATCCACAGGGAGCCCGTGAGGGCCCCGGGAGGTGGGACGGGCCCCGGCGGTGCCCAGCGGGACCCAAGGCAGAGCGTTTCTCTCCAGCTGGCGCCGCAGTTCGGGGGGCTGCGAGGAGACCTGACAGACAGGTACAGCCAGTCGCGCAGCCCCTCGCGCTCCCGGCAGTGCCCGGCGGGCAAAATGCCTTCCAAGTATGCACAGCTGCTGCATCCTGCATAATGTTCCCTTGTGCTCGCACCCCGCTCCGCGCCGCTTCAAAAGGATCAATCAGGCTCTCAGGCAAAGCTGCCCTCCTGCTGTCAGCAGAAGGGTTTTACCTTTCCTCTCGGAAGGCTTGAACAAGGTGTCGGGGAAGATAACAGATGATTCCAGATCTTTGGGGTAATCTTCTTTAATCTCGTGAAATCGTGGTACTTTGGCTCCCGTAAAATTCAATTTGTCAAAGATGTCAACAGCAATGACTAGAAAAAAAAAAAAAAAAAAGAAAGGTTCCCCATAAAATTAACCTTACTTCCTTTAAATATGATATGATAGCAAAATGAAACATGACTGAAAGGCCAAAACATCTGCATGACACAAAGAAGTGATCTGAACCAAAAAATACAAGTGTAATGATATGATTTTTGACAATATCTTAAACCACAACTAAAACTTTATGTTTCAGCATTATGTTGCATTTATAAAATTACAAATATACATAGATTGCATAGGCAACAGAAAGTAATTCACAAGACAGTACTCCCTACTAGGCAAACAGTATTATAAACACCACAGATCTCAAGAGGGCACGTTCCAGTTCCAGACTTGCCTCTTTTATGGAAGGCAGGTTTCAGAAATACACCTTTGATACATCTGCTAAATTGCAAGATCACCTAAATAAAGAAAATAACCTGGATTTTACCTGGGAATACTTCTTAGTCCTCTGCTAGTTCTCCTTGCTCTACACTAACAGCTACTTTCTGTCTCACCTCATCAGCTCTGCCTGTTGCATAACTGCCAAAATATTTAAAAGCAGCTGAGTTGGTCTTAACTCTGCCATTTAAGAAAAGTCACTTGAGTGCCAATGTGTATGTTATAATAAAAGCGAGAAGCTGGAAGCACTGTGGGTAACTACACTGAAAGCTGTGATCCACAGCAAGTTTTCTATATGAAGAAATATCCAAGTTAAGATCTGCAAATTCTCATTCCTTCCCTACTCTCTAAATAACTCCCAGATGAGCCATTAAGAGACTCCATTAACACCCTGTTCACCTGGAAAAACCGTTCTAACGCAAACAGAACATATTCAGTGCAGAACTGCCTCATCCCTCCCAAGCCAGTTCCTTTGTACTCAAGAAAAGCTCTCTGAAAAATCAGAATTTACAACCTGCAAGAAATACGAGGCTTTGTTTTCATCTTAATTGAGTTCAGTTAGATTCTTCTCAATGTGAAGATGAAAACATTTTGATCTGCCAGCCCTAAATCAAAAGGAAACATCGTGTTTTAGTTTACCAAGCATAATGGAAGTATTTCAGTTTGGCTCACTTAACAATAATAGTTGCTTCCCCTCTGGAGCTGATGGAGGACTTTATAAACATTGTACTTTGAATGCCTCATGTTTGCTTTTGTCTAGCAGCTAAGATGTATATATATAAGTATATATATATAGATAGGATATATATGATTGCCCATGCTAAGCTCTGCCCATGTAACTGTGGATATGAAGCACTCTCAGGATAAGGTTTGTAGGTAACGGCAATTTAACTTAGTATACTAACTAGCCTAGCTAGGGACATTATTGAGATACCTGTGAAAAGCAGAATTTGAGAATCATGGAAACGTCTGGGAGAGACCTCTGCAGGTCACCCCGTCCCACCTATGGTTTGAGACAGGATGAGCACTAAGCATCAGGTCAAATCACTGGTAGCTGGTGAGAAAATGAAATAGGGAGTGGGAGAAAACAGGGAAGGAGGTGGACCTGGTATTTACAGCCTGCTGAATGTGCAGGGGTTAGTGCCTAGTTGTCACGGGGAAGGAAATTATTACGTGCGAGAAAACTGACCGCAATAGGTAAGTTTGGATTTCCAGTAGAATTAATAATTTTAGACACTGGGTTTGTGTTCTAGGAGGCATTTTGTAGGTCCACAGGTGACACAGCCCCCAAGTGCCACCCTTCCCTTGCAGGTGCAGCATGGGCACATGTGGCAAAGTGCACGGCACCCCTTTTCTCAGACATCCTCTGAGAAAGGAACAGAAAGAGAATAGAAACAGAGAATAGAAACTTCTCAAATAGGAACCTCTACAGGAGGTGACTTTCTGGGTAGGTTCCAGAGTAGGATAGGATGTGAAAATCAGAGGTATGAGATCAATAGTGAGTTTCTTCTTGTAGTAGAGTAAATCTTTAGCTAGTGGAATGGTAGCTCTTTCAAAAAAGCATTCTAGTATTTCTAGCTACATTAGGTCATCTCAAAAGGCATTACCTTTACTTAAAAATGTTGTCCTTACTAACAAGGCATCACATAGAGCAGTGTGTCCATTCCCCATTGGGTACAGCAACCTAAACTGAGCTTGGTCCACAGGGAGTGCAGAAAAGATTCTGCAGCTCGAAGGCTACTGAGAGATACAGATCAGTGCCCAGCTGACTTGAACTAAATGTGTTGATTAGATTGGAAAATACAAGTATTTTGTTTCTTAGTGGATATTATTAAAAAAATAGCTCCTATTGAACTCATTTTTAAAGCTCTTCTAATGCAAAATGGCAGTTTTCAACACAGCTACTCACTCATGTTAGTGGCAACGATGACAAAAGGTCTCATGTAGGTTTTCTTCATGTTCTGTGCCACGTTGTTGAAATATTCCTCGTAATGCCGGAGCAGGTGAGCGCTGCCACCCTCCAGCCGCTGAATTTGTTCCCACTGCTCCTTGTTGCTGGCGTCCAGTAGAGCACTACCCACTTTGATAATGTTCTGAGAAACAAATACAAGCCTAAATTATGAGGCAAACAAAGGCTAGGCAATCAAGTGAAGCGTTGGATTTCAAGTGAGGAACATTGCAAATGATTGGCATTACTGCCTCAGGTGAGCATATAATGAAATATTTTAATCCAGGCATGTTCTACTGCAGCCTTATGAAAATATGCACACCCCTTACTCACCCCGAGGTTATTTTACATTAAGGAAATCCTTTCAACCCTTTTATAAGCAAAGTAAGCCAAAACTGGAGACTATAAAAGCAAAAAGTAGACAGTTCTCTTAAGACAGGAAACCTATTAGGAAAATGCAGAGGGAAAACCTAACCGTATTTGCTTTGTCTCAGAGAGATGAGAGACACAAAAAGCGGAGTGCTTGCTATGTACACTAAAGAACACACCTAGGTAAATGAAAACAATATGGTAAGCTAAAACCAAAAGAAATCCCTCAACAGAAATACTATTTTCTGTCCTATTTTGTTTTTTTTAATTTTGTTGATTCTTGGCTAATTCTGGCATCTTACATGCTGAAGAATGAAAAGAGCAAACGTTAACTTGCCTATACCAACTTGGACTCGCATAAGAAATTATGTTCTTCTCCCTCCATTTTTATACTGCTCACAAATGCTATTAAAAAAGAGAATCTAGATGAGGATCTAAGTCCCTTTTGCTCTTTGCTGCAAGATCAAAAGGGGGCACTCAGAGGACTCCTTAGCTGAAATGGAAAGACAAGACCCTGAATAAGAACAGTAAATGGCTTAAATGAGAATGATGAGGATCCTGAAACTTTTTTAATCTTGGTGTACACGTGCCCTACATTGTTAGGCCAAAATTAAATTCTTAACTGAGGTCAAATCTGCATAAATTGTGGTAGGTCTTTGGTAGTAGCTGGGCCTTTCATAGATACCGAGACTAGGAGAAACCCTCTGGCAGCTCTACCTATTTGTATGTGCATAAACCACTCAATATCAACACAGGGGGGATTGCTTTTGGTGTGCCGGCTCTCCACTAGATTCAATTCAAAGGTTTCAAAGTTTCAGTGTTTCAAAAAGGGAATGTAAACCCTAGTAACTTTGAGCCAGTAACTTTTTTGTTTGTTTTAAAGCCAAAGGGATAAAGGGTTACTGATGTCACACACGTTTTCTGCAAGGAAATATATAACCTGGGAATTACTTACTCATGGACTTACTCATATTTCACATTTCTTACAAAAAAAAACTTGCAAAGAGATTGCAGGAAATCCAATGTGAAATCAAACAGAAGAAACAACCTCACAGTTAGTTCACTAAACATTTAAATGAAAGTGATTAAATTAGGCAGGTTTTCCAACAAAAATGGATTATGGAAGCTAAGGCTATTTCATCCAGGAACAGCACATCATTTTTTATTTTTCAGTGTGAGAAATGTTACTTTTGGACACTAGTAGGATGATGTTTATGACAACCCTGCTTTGCATGATATGTGTATGCTACACACACATGTGCACATACACATTTGTGTATATGAACCCACACCTGCAAACACAGCCAATTTCCTGTTCTACACTGAGAAGCCTGACTCATTTGTGAAAAACATCAAGCAATCTTGTCGAATCTGGGTTGTTTGAAGACAAATTTAATTACCAATTCCCATACAAGCATCTAGGCAGTACCATAAAGCTCAGCACAGGCTCAAGAGAGCAGGCAGTTTCTCTCTTACTTCATTGAACTCCACGTCCCTGGTGGCAGCGAGGTCAAAGCCTTGCTGCTGGCTTTCATGCTGCAGGACCCTCATCATCATCTGGTAAGCTGTCCTCACGTCATTCCCATACAGGCTGCTCGTGTGCTTGGTGGCATTCTGCAACATCTTCACAATCCGTATGGTTTTGTCTCCATCCAGTTTGGTCTCGTTGCGGGACAGCTTTTCATTCTGGAGTGGAGACAAGAATGCAGAAAAAGCCCAGAGGTTTCAAACACAAAACTAATATAATTTATTTCATTCTTGTTACAAAGGCATTCTTCATCATCTAGGGAATTTTGGCACAAAGAAGTGATTTCATAAAAAATGTAGTTTGTGTTGAGAAAGGGTGAATAGGACAAAGCAATGCAAAACATGACTTAGAAGCAGAAAAACATAGGGTTGTGATGGGAAATGCAGGTTTCAAAGACTCGGCCAAGAGATGGTATGTGGGGACATCAGACTGCAGAATGAACTCATGGTCATTTACAAACTGAAACCAAAAGCTGTATGAGGTATCATGCAGCTAAATATTAACATTATGTGTTTTAGTAATGTTGAAGCACATTAAGCAATGCATAAGATGAACAATTAGCAACAGGGTAACACTTGAAAAGGCCACTGTGCTAGTTTATCGTCTATATAAATCAATACTGTCTATATGAAGTTAATCAAAACACAGCAAATCATACCAAATGTAGATTTGGAGTAGTGTCAATATTCAGTGGATACATACTACAGTACCTACTTATTTGGTCGCTATATAAGTAGCTATGAAATATATCCTTACCAGACTTCCTAAATCTGAGAAATTACTGGTCTGTGGATTTCGCTGTGTTCCAAATGTGTCCACTACATGCAAACAGCAGTTGGTCCTGACTAGTTAATTGGACTCTGGAGTACTAAATACAAGAAAGTACAGCCTACCATGATTTTTAGCTCCATAAAAGTGGTGGTGGTGCAGTTAAAGAGCTCGGGAGGCAGCCAGCCCTTCTCATTGTTACAGTGTCGAACCGCATTCCCTGGAGGAAACAAAGCATTAACAAAATACAATCTTCTGAACTGTTCTGAATACATTTTCACATGATTCTCTTGCAAGTTCCTTGGAGAATTGCACATATCTCACTTTCCAAACTGCTGTCCCTATCTGAGGAAACCTAGAAGTTACTGATATTCCTGCAATCATTTTCTCCAAGCTCTAGAGAAAGGGAGGCAAACTTCAGTTCACAGAGAAAGACCTATTCCAGATCACAGGCTATTCTCATGTCAAAACCTTTAAGCACTTTTAGCATACCTCAGCACACAGCACATGGTGAATGCTGCATGCAACACACTGAATTTCCTTTTGCTAATCTTAAATGGCCTGTAAGCAGCTTATTGAATCGATTACTTGGTATTATTTGTCAAACTTTTTATAAATGATTCTTGGCTGTGGATCCACTGAATTACAGATAACAAATTCTAAGTTTGCGGTAAGTTTAACTTTGACTGGACATATTGTATGTGTCAAAGTAATTTAGTTGTTAATGTCTAAATAATAGAATTATAATTAATAGAATAATATCTAGTTACATTATTTCTCTTCCTGACTTTTGAATACAATTAAGCTTCAGGTTCCTATCTTGAATATTCATTATTACAAAAGCTTACTTTGATTATTGTGCAAAATTCACCTAAAGTGTGCAATATCTGTAAGTATGTTTGCCTGATAGGCTATTTGCTAGAGAATACACTGGGGTCAATCACAAAAACTGAAAATTTAGTGAGGAAAGTTACTTAAATCAGCTTCATACTATTTAACAAGGCAAATGCTCATTTATGGAAAAAAAAAGAAAGAAAAATCAAATCAATTCCCTAAATTCTTTGGAACAGGAGCTTGTTTGACTATGAACCTTCTGCACACCTACGCTCAGTGACATATCCCCTGGTAACATTTGCAGAAGTTACATAATCAGTTATAATTCATTGAACCTGAACAGTGCTAACAGCAGATAAAAGTTACCAGGCCTAGAACTGAGACAGAGGTTTCATTTCCCATAGCACAGACTTCACAAAAGGTTGTAAACACAGTTTGCAAATCTGCTTTGGTATTCTGAGAGATAAACACTATCAGACATGCAGAGAAAACTAGGTTGTTGTTCGCCTGCAGTACAAAATAACTCGTGTGCTTGATAAAATATGATTTTCAGCAATCTGAATGATGGTGTAGAGAAAAAATGTTTGGTGGAAAAATAGGAGTTCTGTTGTAACTCTTAGCTTTATTAGCCAGGAACGCTAGGAAAGCAATCATCACATAAATGGTTTTCTTCATTTAAAATTTGCCTAGAGGAGCTGTAGTGCCAGAGATCATGTGTAAGCCATTAGAAACTAAAAGTTACATGTATAAGAATTGCTTGATAAATAGAAAACAGAAAAGCTGACTGTGAAAATACAGACTTTCCGTTCTTTGTATGTATTTATTTATATGCTGCACTTTTGTATTTATTTTTTGCTTCTATTCCAAAGCTGTTTTAATAGCTCTTGAGTTTCACTAGGTAAACTTTTCATCTCGTGACTTGCACAAGCTATGCTGTAATCTCTAGACTTAATGAATTAATGCCTTACACTCTGTATATGTTTTTTCTATTTTTTTTTCTCCTCGTAGGCAAGTAGAATTGTTAATGTTTTACTCGGGGAACTTACCCACAGATCCCTTAGGACATGGCACAGCAGCTGGCTGGCCAAACTTGGTCTGTGGCCACCAAATACCAGCCTCGAAAGCTTTGGGACACCCATTATATATTACTGAAAGCAGAAAAAAAAGAGATGATGCAGTTTTTCTGACAACACGAAATCACACAGCAACCATGAGGAGATATTGACACCTGCCAAGAGGACCTTCCCAAGCTGAGTCAGGACTTTTGCTCCCTGCGATGCCTTCCAAAGGGCAGCCCGTCAGCTGCTCCTTTCCAGCTGTGCCACGGGACAGGTTCAAGCAGGGGAAAGCAGGGGATGACAAGGGTACACCGGGTTTTACATCTCCGCCTGCTCCTTTGCTGTGGGACAGGGTTGCTCCTCCCCGTCACCCACACAAAGCCGGGAGATGGTCACTCAGAAGGGCAGAGCCGCCCTGGGGCCGGCAGGGCTGGGGTGGCGGCTCCGGCAGAGGGCACTCGGCCTGCGCCCGGCCTGCGGGCTGTGAGCGATGCCTCGGGTGTAACACTGCACCCGCAGGGCAGCTCCTGCTTCGTGTTTTGCTCCCCAGCAACTCCTCAGCTGACCGTATTTTCATTTGATGGAAATTAGAGGGAATACTATGACTTTTCTGAATCCCTGTGGGGCGTACTGACACGGATTTGGGAGGAAGGGGCCGGATTGAGGCTACGGCAGCTCCCACCACCCCCGATAGAGCCACCCTGCCTGGCTCCCACGTATCCCACCATACATTCGCAAACCTGTCGCCTCATACTCCCGGTCTCCCCCCACCGATGGCTCCTAAGGACCGCATGGGGCCGGGAGGCGGTGCGGGCGGCAGGTACCTTCGCAGCCCCTGGTGGTCACCTCGGCGAAGGGGTTGTCACAGCGGTTGCACTGCCGCCCGATCACGCCAGGCTTGCAGGGGCACTGGCCCGTCTCCATGTCGCACGTGCGCGTGTGGGAGCCGGAGGGGAAGCAGTCGCACGGGTAGCAGCTGTCGCTGCTCTGGGGCTTGTAGTAATTTGCCTAGAAACGCAGAAAGGATCGGCACAAGGTTTTGGGGTTTTATCCCAGGTTTCCAGCGTTTCTGAAGTCCTACTTCTGGGCAACAAAAAAGCCTTTCCAGTTACCCAGACAGTACGCTGCCGGCTACTTCAGCACAGGATAATAATTACACTCCTATTAAGGAAGCCATTATTACTACAAGAAAAATAATAAGTTGTGAGAAGTGTATTCTGCTAGTGTGAGCTGCAGTGGCCCAGGCGGTGGGGCAGCGCAGGGGCAGGGGCTGCAGGGCTGCCCTATGCCCCGGGCCCCGGCGTTCGGAGCGCGGCTCGCAGGCTGGCCCCGGGCCCGGCCCACCTTCTTCAGCCTGTGCTCATGGGCACTGCCCAGCAAACGCATTCTCCGAGGATTTGTGGTTTTCCCTGCCCTGCAATTCTAGTCTGCTAGGGCAGAACAAACTAATAGGAAAACTTCCTGCACTGCCCGTTTATGCATTATGTAGAGGGAGGAGGGAAAGCAGTCATCATGTACTGAAATCACATCTTTAAACGCTTTTGATCTGTGGCCTTATGTGATTACACAAGACAATGGTGTTGGCACCCCTCTGGCTCAATGTCATGGAGCTGTTCGTGTCATTTAGGAAAGGCACACGGGCCAGATTCACTGCCACAGTTTCAAAAGACACAACTGCTCTATCCTTCAAATCTGTTCTGAAACCTACTGTAAAAACTCCATTGTAAAACCTAAGGGGAGGAAGCCAGCTCCCGTTCTGGGTATACCTCCTGCCCTACATGTCTGCTGCAAAGTCCTCTTCAGCTCAACAGAGCTGTCTGTGAGGAAAGCGTTTCATCTCTCAAATTTATCTCAAAAGGCAGGACTTTTGCTGGCCCACTGTATAGAACAGAGTTTCACCCAGTGGGACTGAGACATTTTATGGCTATTACTCACTTGTGATATAACACAACAATCACCAGCATTCCTCTGTTTGCAGGGCTGATCTCCCCCGATAAATTGGGCTGTACTTCAGAGAGATCAGAAGCCAGGCGTTCTTAGATTCTCATTTTTCTCAGATGTGTTTTCCACGTGCAAATATGATAAGAACTGCACAGCATGATTTTGTGAAGGGTAGTACCAGCAAAATGTTTTAGGTGAAGATTAACTATGTCATGAACATACATGATGCAAAGCTCAACTGTGTGTACTTTATTTCAGATATTCAGCTGAATATTGTTAATAGTGATGTAGCTATTTTTTAAACTAAAGAAATTTTGCTTACCTTGCAATGGCATTCTCCATTAGTCTTATTGCAATCGGGATCAAACCCCTTACTAGTCTCACAATTGCAAGGACCACAAATGGGATTTCCCCACCAGCCTCTGGGACAAGGCAAATCAATCCTATAAAAAATAAATAAATAGAAATAATATTTTAAGCTTGTCCTTAAAAAGCTGGAAAAAAAAAGGGCTTAGGGCCAGCTCTGAGTCCCAGACTGATGCCTGGGCACTGCCAGGGCAGGCAGTAGTGCTGCCACCCGCCATGCCACAGGTCCACATGGTCCTGTTCTACCCCTGCTGCTGGCATCCGTGCTTGTCCAGCCTCAGGGCGCACTAGCTCAGGGGGCAAAATTGGCTGCAAACTGCTACAGTGAAAAACAGTCACTATTTCTAGGCAATCTGCCTTTCTCAACCAGCTCACCACGGGATCAGAAAAGCACAGTCACAAGGGAAGGGTGAGAAATATGTAGCTGGGGGCACAGAGGAGAAAACTGTGACAGCTTTGATCCAGAGCACCTGAGAATGTCTCACACCTCAGTAGGCTGCATAAAATACCTCAGCGGGGCAAACCTGCCACTGCCTTTGAAAGCAGCCTTACCTGTCTCCTACCCTCAGCTGTGTTCTGCCCCACGGAGCAGCACCACGACTATTCACAGGCTGTGCAGCAACCCAAAAGCTGACCTGGCTGGGAGGAAACCCTCATGCTGGCAGGGACAGCTCTGAGGAGAGGCCAAGACACTGAGGCCTCTCCAGCTGGAAGTGTCACTGTGTGGCGGCCACAAGGATGACACCCCCAGGACTGCGGCTGCAGTAACGCGCACAGGAACCCCCTCCCTGTTTAAGGAAAGAGAAGCTGTTTGCTGCTGTCTCGAATTTGGCTTGTGGTAATTGCTTGTGGTAATGGCATGGTTTGTATTTCTGTCCTTTATAATACGGAAAAAACAGCACTGTGCTTGACGTATGTTAGCGGATAAGGACAAGGGCAACCTCTCCACATTGCTAACCCAGAGGAATGAAAGATGAATCTGGTCAATATTTGCAAGACAATACAACAAAAAGAGGAGAAAGAGGCTTGCAGTTTTCACAGGAAACTCCTGAGACTAGGAAGTTCGTGATGAGGGCATCAGCAAGCTTCCACCCCACAACAAGACTTAGACCTGACAGAAGAAGCATCATTTTATTTTTGCCAGCACATGAAGTGAACCCTACCTGCAAAGCTGTTTCATTTGGGCAGGCCACCTAAATGTGTGCATTGCTCTGCATGTGCCTTGGGGGAACTACAAGAGAGGGGCAGAGGAAGCTCGGGGCAGGTCAGCCAAAATGCACAGGTCAGATGCAGCATAAACAGAGCCCTGTGGGCTTAGTCCTTGCAGTGCAGATGAAAGAAAGTGGCCTGTGAGTATATGAAAATACATCAGTCATGACCGATGGGAAGAGAGTTCAGGAGTCCCAAGGGCAGGAGGCCTGTGAATATCAGCTGCTGTGAACATCAAATAATGCCAGGAAAGACAACTACAGCAGGACAAGCAAGAGAGGGGACCGGCACCTGCGGAGAAGAGGTGCCTGGAAAGATCAAGAAACCAGAGAAAAAAAGCATTCCCTTACTTGCTCTCGCAGTACTGCCCGTAGTAGCTTTGTCCACACTCGCAGGTGTACCCGTGGGACGAGCTGGGTTTGTGCACGCACGTGGAGACATGCTCACATGGGTTCAGGTTACACACATCAACGCAGTCTCTCCCAAAGTACCCTGGGGAGACAAGGTCATAAAATTACAGAAACCACTGTAATTTATGATTTGCATTTCTCCAAAAGACCATCTCTTTTAAGCTTATGCACTAATAACACATCTTCAATAACCAGTACCTCCCCCTTTGAGATACTGTCAAAAAGAAGGTGCTCTTTTTCCTCTCAGCAAAAAAACAGATAGTGAGCTGTGCTTTTTGACAGTCTGTTGACATGCTTCGGGCACCCCTGGGTTGTCAGTTCCCAGTTTATATTCAGGCCATGTGTTATGGAGAGCTTTGTATTCTCTCCCTGTGAGTATGGGAGGTGACTATGCTGGGTGCTGACAGCATATGCTGGGCACAGGCACTGAAACAGAGAAAACATTCAAAGCATCTCTATTAGGATGCAGGGTGTGAGACAGAAATTGAACAGCAGGAAAGACTGGGAAAGAAAGGAAAAGAAAAAAGGAAAAAAAAAGGGGGGGTATATTGAAAAAGAAACAGATACTTGGATCTTTAGAACAGATCTTTGGAACAGATACTGTTTCCCTGTTTGAATGTTAAGTTGCCTAGAACAACTGCTCTGTAGTCTACAACTGCAGCTTCTAGAGTGCTGCAGTAATACAAAGAAATCAGCAACTGGAAGAGGAAGAAGAAGGATTCAGAAGAGCAGCAGCCACGGGCTGTGCAAGGTAATGCCAAGGAGATGCAATTGCAGCTCCTGGATTGATGTGTGTGGTGGTTGCTGCGTTACCTGGGTCGCAGACACAGGAGTAGCTGTCCCAGTCGTCACTGCAGTAGCTGTGCTGAGGACATGGGTTGGAGTCACAAGGGTTATCCACCTCACAGCCCTCCTTCACATTGATCTTGAG
Source organism: Tinamus guttatus (assembly GCF_000705375.1). The sequence goes on along the minus strand of NW_010577491.1, from coordinate 138,209 downwards.
AGCCTGTTTCATGTTGAGTGTAGCTACGTTTGTAGATGTTTCTCCCATTCTTACACCCTGGTCACAAAAGACAAGTTTTTTGGTCACAAAAGACAAGGGTTTTTTATTTTGTTTTGTTTTTTAAATTTACAATACTAATGTATCTTTTAGGATACAGTACCATATATCTCACTAACTCCATTAATGTATGAGGTCACACCTAAAGATATGAAGCAAAACCAAATTTTTTTTTCAAATGATGGTCTTTGATCAAACCAGAGAGGCTGCAGAAAAAAAGCCATTCCTCTACAAGCTTAGATTTGTATTTGGGAAAGTGCATGAACTTTACTATTTTGATTCTTAGATATTTTGATGGAGGAAGCAAGAATGTTTGGGGAGGTATGAAAAGGGGAAAAAAACCCACTTGCTTTCCTATAAAGTTCAAAGCTGGCTACTATATTTCTTAATCCATACCTGCATACAGCCATAAAATCCCTGCCGAACTGAGATCTGGTCTCCAGAGACACCTCCCACGATGATGCTCTTCATTTTTAGTCCAGGCAGCTGATTTCCAATCTGCACAGTGCTCTGTTGAAGAAAAGGACAGCAGGTGAGGGCCATGACCATCCTCTGTAACACTGGCAGAGACTCTCTGCAGTGATGGAGTCAAGCAGTAGCTGACTACAGACTGAAGAAAAATGACCAAAGCAGCCAGGAGCTAGACATCTGAACGTCACCTTCGACTTCAGAAGTTCAGAAGGTTTTTTTTTTTTTTTTTTTTTTTCATTAGGCTTAATAAAATAATGTGACTTCATTAGGCACAAGAACATGGCTCACAGCATAAGTATTTTTCCACAGTTCTTTAACCTACTTTCTCCTGAAAATGCTTAAATGCTTCTGTAATGCCGAATGACAAAATTATGACGCTGCCTCACCTGGTACATCCCATAGTCCAAGGACATGACAGCGAGGTACTTGATGTCTTTACCATCTTTAGCACTCTTTAGCTCTATTAGTAAGTGATGCCACTCGCCGTCACTGACTCGCGACTGGGTCATCTTCAAACTAGCAACTTGGGTCAAGCCACTGTACACTTCAAACTGCACATAGTTGTTCAGTATCTGTTGAAAAAAAATCCTATCTGTATTTTGCTGCATATTTGTTTAGAGGGTGAGATAACAGTGCTTCCTAAACAAATCCCAAAGGAAAACATAAAAAATGAAACACTTGCAATAATGTCTATAACTTTCAACATTCTAACTTAATCCATTGACAGAAAAAAAAGAGGCATTAAAAAGACACATTTTTCTCATTTATAACAATGTACACTCATACCATCATTTAAAAACATCATCTCCCTCCAAACTATCTGAATTCTAAAATGGCAGAAAGTCATATTCTGAAGAAATTATTTGTATGTACAGCTGCAGGTTTTGACGGATTGGCTGAACAGATTTGTAGATTGTGTGGCCATACCCACTGATACGTGGGTCACACTGGCATGGGAGAGGAGAGAGAGTGGAGAGAATTTCTTTTCTAAGCAGGAAAGGCCCCATTTTTCACCTGAATGTTGATCTTGGATGCAGTTCCAGCATGTGCTTGCATTAGCATGCCGTTGACTTTCCGGGTCCTGAACATAAGCCCAATGTACCAGGGCACGGAGATGGTTATATCGAGGTCACTCCAGATGATGACGCTTTCCCCGCTGAAGCGCTGAGGAGAAGGCATGACTGTAAACCAGAAGATGAGAGAAACACTTGAAATCCTTCAAGGCAAAGACTAAGAGGGGAAACAACACTGCATTGGAGGCTTGGTGCAAGGTAACTACTCCCTCTTCCAATGAGCTGGTTTTCATTTATTACAGGATAAGATCTGGCCCAGAGGAGTTGTTGGAAACCAAGAAACCGTGAGAAACTGTGGGAAGCTATGGGAATGGTGAAAATTAGGAGTGAGAAACTGTGAAAGTTAGGAATAACAGATTAGCAGATAGAGAAACCTAAAACACAGGCTGGACGCACCAATCTCTGGTTGGTTACCTGTTGTCCGTTAGCAGGATTGGACCCAGATAGCAACAGAGTCAAGGAATTGGCTGGAGACAGGGGGAGGGAGCGCGTGGACAGTGTATGCTCACGTACTCGGAGAATATATAAGTTTGGTCTGATGCTCAATAAAATGGCTTCTGGTTCTAAACCGTAAGCCCCTGCTCCTTTCAATGACTCCCACAAGGAGTTACTGGGAAACAGCTGAAAATACTATAAATTCACAACCCATCTTGGTTAGTGGCAGCCTGTCTCCGTGCCCACCTCCATTGTAAGACAACACCAACTGTATTACCCAAATGAGAGATTTACCGACTCTATTATTTACTGACTGCTACTGTATTACCCAAAAGAGAGATGCTCCCACAAAGCCAAATTCAGTATCTCTACTGATAATAATTTTGTAAATGAACAGCTGGGAAAAGCAGGAAGCATGAGGGTAATACTTTCTACAAACCTTTTCAACATATCTTTGGTTACCTGGTTCTAATTAACAGATTAAACAGAGGAAATGGATCTGAGTCTGCAGGAAATATTAATTAATTTCAAATACTCCAGGGCCAGACTGATCATCTGTGTGAGCTACACAGTCTTTTCACAGGGAGAAAGTTCTTGTGGAATCACCAAAATCCTCTCCCTTAAACATCAAGAGCTGAACGCTGCAGCGGTGCCCTCAGCTCTCCTCCTGCCCAAATACAGCTCCTACAGGGAGATGTTGATGGAAGCCTCCAAGGAAAAGCACATTACTGATGGAAAACAGGGACACATCCACCCTGCAGGCTGTAAAGTGACTTGAAGTAGAAGGGCGAAATCATTGCAGACCATGAAATCAGGTTGATATGAAATGGCATTATTTGGAGAAAAATAAAGAAAACAGAACTGTGTCCAGTCTGCTTTGCCGGTCTCTGAAAGGGAAAATGGGGTGTGTGAAAGGGCACAAGAGCAGAAGGACAGTGCTGGCCACAAGCCCTATATCTCCCTATTTGCAAAGAGCAAAGTAAAGTATTGCGAATCTCAGTAAATTATTGCTAGCCAAGCTTGAGCGATTAACCCGATTTACCCTCTCTAAGGTTGTGGCCAGGCAATTCTTTCTTGCTTCTTTGGAAAGGAACTAAGTACAAGCCTTTGCTTCCCTATAAAACACACCTGCTGCTTCTTCCTCACCCCTCATTAATGAGGTTTTACACATATAGGCACACTGTATTCAATCAAAGGAAAAAACAATACAATTGAGAGGGCTCTTCCTCCCTGTGAGGCTGCCTTCTCACCAGGAAAGGGGTGATTAAAAATGCATTCGCCCCCAGTTTGAGCCAAAACCCAATAAAGTCAGCAGGATCCTGCCACTGTTTTAAAAGGGCTTAGGACCAGGCGTTTTTACTACAAACAAATTCCTAAATACTGCCAAGCTCTGTGGAACTACTTTTCTAACGCAAGTAAATCAGTAAAAGCTGTTACTATTAATCGCAGTAAGTCAGATACCACATTTACTAGCCAGGTGATCCCACAATTATTTCAAATGCATCTGGGTGTCTTCTAGTTGCCATTTCCATTTCCAACCCCCAGAGCAGGGGAGCCTGCTGCACATGCCAACGATCCCTAGGGACAGGCGCTCACGTGACGGGGCACGGAGAGGCTCCTGCGTCCTACCTTGCTCGCAGTTCTTCCCTCCGTAGCGCGTGGGGCACTCGCAGAGGTAAGTGCTCCACTTATTCACGCACGTGCCTCCGTTCTGGCACCAGTTGGTCTCGCAGTAGTTCCTCTGTGCTGCACAACCTACGAGGCAGCAAAACAGTCACTCGAAACCACTCGGTACTTGTGTCGTGGGCAGAGCAGCTGCCTCACACCACGGATTCCTCGTGGCTTTAACAAAACCAAAGGCTCTGGATGACTGTAGCCGAGTTTCTGTCAAAGACAACTCAATCATTGTAGCTTTTCTTTTCTTCATACCCTTGAAGTCAGTTAAACAGAAAGTTTTCACAAGCTCAACAAATGTCAAGCTCATAAATTAAAATCTATCGAAGGCTACTGAATACAGCCCCTAGCCTGTAAATCCTTGGGCGCCAACATAAAAATTTAGGGAAATACCACTGCTTGCTTGTCCTGTTTTCATATACTCCCCTTGGAGTCCACAGCTGGCCATGGTGGGACAGAGCCCTATGGACCAATGCTGTGACGCAGGATCACTATCCTTAAGTTAATGTCACCTAACCAAGACGTTACCCAGGGAAAGCCAACATGTGGTGTCACAAACTAGTGCAACACTGCTATCAACTTCGGTACCGAAACATATAGAACATCCTTCCAAATGAGGAAAAAAATCCATCCTGAAAAAAATACCTTTTTTTTTTTTGTCATACTCTTCCTGCTATCTATTTTCATAAAGTAAAACCTTGTGTTTAACTAGTATTAGAGATATAACTGTTAATAAAAAAGAAAGCCTCAAACAAAAAAGTAATTTGAAATTAGTATTGCAACTCCCTTCATAATCCACGATCAATGCAACACATCTAAAAGAGCTGCAATTTAGGTGCTACAAAAGAAAGAGACTTTCCATTCCTCCATTAACAGCCAGTTTTGTGATGGTGAGAGCCCTTTGTACACCAGAGCTAATCATGATCAGAGATCCTGACACTAGAAACCAAACTAGAAACTCAACAGGCTGCTTCATGAAGCAACCTCATATTAAAAAGACTGCAGAATTTGATTTAAAGGATGAACACAATTGGTGAAAAATCATTGAAATCATTTTCCTTTCTCACAAACTAATCATCTCATCAGTTCTCAGAGAAAAGTGACATTTAATGGGTAATTCTCTCTCCTTTTTTTTTTTTTTCCCAAGAGGAAAGGCTCATTTAGGGGTAACAGGAATGCAGGAGATCTAGACAAGCCCTGGAGTGCCACTTGGTGCTGCAAGTGGTGCACACCGTGCTGAGGGCTGTTGGCGTGTTGTGTGTACGTCCTGGGCACCCGTGTGGATTACACCTTGCTCAAACAGCGAGGTGTATGCAGGGGACCCTGGGGCAGTCAGACTGCCATGGGCAGGAGCAGGGAGCCCAGTGGCCCCTGTTCCCTGCTGCATGGCCTGGAGTCAGCACCTCACAGGAAGGGGACCAACAGGACACACTGGGGCTCTTGCAGACTCCTTGGTCGCATGCGGTTTCCCACTGTGTCTCCCCGGCTGAAATCCTAAACCCCTGTTACACCCACAAATACATTGCAGGGTGCTTTTTCTTGTTGACTTTTGAAGATGTAGCAGCTCCTACCTGGCAGAGTACCGTTGTTGGCTATGAAACTGGCCATGTCAATGGGCTTGCTGTCAATGGAGAGGTTCCTCATACAGCCGATGAACTGTCTGTTGTGCACAGGGAAATCTTCAGGCAAGTTTGGGACACCACCAAGGAGAAGGGGGCCCGTCAGGTCTAGAGATCTAGAGAAACAAAGAAGTGGTCACAGTTTTGGAGCTGAAGTTTGTTTTGTTTTGTTTACCTTGCTATTTCCCAGCAGTACATTTGAGTTGTTTAATTTACTGATATTGCATACCTCCTTATGACTGTATCTGCTTTTTCAGGGCTTGTAATCAAAAGGACTTGCCAGCAAAACAACCAATCTCAGTGACATTACAAAAAGATTGTAACCTGTAAATTAGGAGTCGTCAAACACATATAGGAATCCAGTGATCCGTCTCTGACAATGGGTAATATCAGAGAAAGAAAATGAAAATTATGAGACTATGTTCAGCTGCAGGACACTTCTGATTCCAGTTCCCAGGGGTTACTTTACACTACGCACCATAAGATTTTGATTTTGATATAATGACCTCATTATTACAAAATGTTCAACCTTTTCTTAATCCTCTGAAGATCTTAGTCTTAGTAACACTTGGTCAGTTTGAATTAGCCCTAAGGTTTATGATGTCCCCCTTGCCATTTTAGAGCAGTATGTGCATCTCAACAGCCTTTCGCTCATCAATCATTATTTTATATCTTTACTATGTTGCTTGCAATCCATCTCCTCTTTAAACTAAGTAGTATTAAGCTTCCAGTTGTACCTCATAGGAAACTCTTTTTCCCTAGGCAAAGATTTCACTGACTCTTTTACGTACCTCCTTTATTTCTACGTCCTTTTAAGACAGAAGTATTAAATCAAACGATGGCAGTAACAAGCTGTTCAGCCATCCCCTTAATAAAGCTTAACATTTTATTTGCCCTTCTCTCTACATTTTCATACTAAGTAGATAGTTTTTTGGAGTCAACTACACTGATCTTCAGATTTTTTTTTCATTCTATAAGTAATTTAGACACATATAGGAGAAGATCAACTAATTCCTCTCACTGTGCTAACTCTGCAGGTGCCTCCACCAAATTTCATCTACTAAATTAAAATTTGTCATTTTTTCTTGGTAAATCATATTTCTTCCTCTAGCCTAATCTGCCTAGAGGTCAATCACATATTGTTGATTCTTCCCTGAAGTGAGAGAGTGGGTGGAAGACGCATGCAGAAAATCCTTACTTTTTTGACCCGGTCTGAGTCCCTTGAGCAGCGCACGTGTAGTTGCCAATGAGCGCCCCGAAGCGAACAGCCACCGCCGTGTCACAGTCGTCCACGGTCACAACGGCCACCTTCTCCCCCGACGGGCCGTGGGGAATTCCTAATCGCCCAATGTTGGGCTTCAAGGAATAAAGGACACGTCACATGATGCTAAGTGCTGCAGTCACCTCAACAATGCGGTTCTTTTTATGTCTATAAGGGGACTAAAATTGCATGTGCAAACATGAAAGCATTAAGTAAGTCGACCTAAGACAAACTGGCAAGAAGAAACCAAATGGTTGACTCTAAAAGGCCTTCACACCCAGTTCCACATAGAGCATGGCCAGAAGTGACTGACGGTTCATTCCCATGGATCATCTTGTGACTCTTCATCTCAAGGGAGTGAATTTTCCTGGATTTTAACATTGTTTTTGTCGAAAGACAGGACAATGTAAAATGATGTAATGCTACAACTGAGGCTCAAGGCTGTAGCAAGAGGTCCCTGGTGACTGGGAGGGAGCTGAGGCCGAGTGCCGGTTCCGTTCGGGATGGGAGCATGGGGACACGGTGCCTACGGCTCAGCCAGCTGAGATCCAACATTTCCAGCCATGGGGTAGAAGAGATCAATGGCCTGGAGCAGTCAGGAAAGAGGGATGGAGCTCACTCTGCTGACCCTCATCTCCGATCACTCAGGAGGTAGGAAACTCCTCTCCACTGACCCACAAACAGCCCTGGTGAATGCGGGCCACAAAACTGGAATTATCAGGCCCAACTTCATACATCTGCCCTTACTGAATTTCTCCTCATCGCTCTGCTGTGAGGAGGAATTTTCCCCAGAAAACTGGAGAAATTCAGCGATTCCAACAGTCAGGAAAGCCCATAGAACTACCGGGATTTGGACTCTAACCACCAAAACCTGGTGCTTTCCCCCAGTCACATCCCTGACCGCTGTGCTGCTCCACGGGCTCCCCTAGAAGAAGCAGCTCCCACCGAAGGCACGGGGAGGCCTCCCGGCACCGAGGCACTGGCCTCTGACCCAGACCCACAGCGTGATTTCATAGACAAGAGGTTTTCTGACGCCTCCTCTAGCTGGAGCCATAGGAAGTCAGAAGATGACACCATGCTGAGGTTTGCTGCACTGAGCTTTCCTCAGCTGCGCCCCGCCATTCCCAGGAAGCACGGAAGCCATATGGGAGAAAGGCTGCTTCTCTCCGCTCCTACGGTATACACAGAAACACGCAAAAACGCCTAAAGCCAGTTCATCATCTGCACAGTTACACACTTGTTTACACAGGTTAATTATCCCGGTGTATAAAAAGCAATTTTAAAAGATGTTTCCTGGTGTAAGTTCCAGTTGGAAAATACTTTCCATTTCCTCCACTGAAAGCTAACATGATTGCATACTTTAGCAGTTAGGCAATACAAGGTTTTGACCTCTACTAAATGATATGAATGAAGATTTTATTTTTCCTTTACTCTCTCCACTTTATAACTTGGAAAAAGCAGGAAACACGTAATTTCAATGCTGAAAATGGTGTTACATGTGATGCCGAAAATGTTGGTAAGCAGCTTTACAAAGTCCATAGAAAATCAGCTAGCCAAGACGCAGACTTTCCCTTCCAAAATTAAAATGTGTATATTCTGGGTGCTACTTCCATTCATTTGGAGGAACGATTTGATTAACGTTTATGTTCCCTTGCTCCACTGCAATAATCTATTGTTCACTGCAGGGGACAGTGACAAAGCAGGGGTATTTATCCTGCTAGCAGGGGGGATCTGCCCCTGGTGGGCAGGATTGCAACCTGATGAGACTCCTCAGTTTGCAGCTGCTCCTTCACAGTCAAATAACTGCGGCAGCAAAAGCTTCTCCCCCTCCACGTCCTCTTTAACAAGGAAATTGCAAAGTTTTGCTCTAGATGTTGCCTGGCCACTGCAATCCAGGCCTCTGGCTGCCCTTTAGTTCAGGTGACCAGTTAGGATCATAAGCAAGTAAAGAAGAAATGGGATATCCATGTGAATGAAAATACGCCTCTCCTTGGGTCAGACTATACCCAGTACAAACACATGGTTGGTTTTCTGATAGTATCAGCAGGCCCATTTTATACAACAGGATTTTTCCCAAATGGAAGGATATGTTGGTGAGAAAGGACAGGGAGATTCTCTGCATTTATCTCACAGGGCCCTTGTTTTCTCATATATGTTCTCTTATATGTCATAAGTACTACAGCAGTCATCTTTTCAGCACCTAGATTATGAATTACTTTATAAATGAAGTAATCTGAATAAAAGACTGCAATGGAAGGAGCTTAAGTTAGGAGTTCTTTCAGAACTGAATCATGAAACTGATTTGTTTAATATTTTCATTAATATTAAATATTATTTGTAGATAAAGCAAAGTTTGCAGATGAGAAGAGGCTGTGACTGCGATGGATGCCTTAGAGCCAGAACTAAGGGGTATAAAATGCTTGTGGGTAATGTAGACTAGAAATCACGAGGTGATGGCCACCATTTGAGGCCACATTTGCCACAAAACAGCAGAACCAAAAGTACTGGAGCAGTTTGTGAAAGGGATTATAGGAGCTGGTGTTAGCAAAGGACTGGCCTTGGTGACTCTGTCCTATATTCCTAAGAAAATACAATAACAGTAGGTGATGCTTGGAAAACACACATGGAAGTAAATCGCCAACACTAGACAACAACAGAAACCTCTACACTTCAGGCATGTTCTTGACTCCTGTGGGATACTGGAGCAAGAATGATCCCTAACAGAAGGAAAAGCTAATACACCAGAGCACTAATTCACACCATTATTTTGGAAAGTATGTTCAAGGGGTTGGAGCCAGACGTGCAGCTGGGCACTCAGCAGTCCTTTCTGCTGCCAGACCCCCCTCCTGACACACCGGGCTACCTGACAGCCAGGCTTCAGTAGCGGTGCCAGTTCTGCATTCACGAGGAAAAGTTCAATGTGGTGCACAGGAATTTAGCAGCATGATCCCATTAACAGCAGTGTGCGAGTCAGGTAACTGAGCTGCTGCTCACGGAGCTGAAAATCTACCTTGCGCTGCCTAACCCTAAGGACGGCCTGTCCGGAAAGAGGTTGGGATTCAAACTTCAGAGACCACATGCTGTAAAAGTGAGTTACGAGAAGAGGTACAAACTGTGCAAGAAAGAGAGCGGGGTCTCCCTTAAGCAAACTAGGAACAAAACACATTTATTCTGGACTCAAAAACACAGACGTCTCACAGAGAATTGTCCCCATCACAAGATTTCTTCAAACATGTCCTTTATCCTATATCCAATCAGCATTTACATTTATGTTTGCTTGCTATAGTTAAATACAGTTCGCTTGGAGAAGAGAAAGAAGCAGCCCTGACTTGTGGACTGTATGTGCAAGAAGCCAGGGGGATGGCATTTCTTGTTCCCTTTGCACACAGACACAGCCTGTTTCCTGGGCACACCACTCCTTTTTGCCTACCTTTCTCCCCATCTCTAAAATGAAATGAACCATATTTATGTTCCTCAAATACTGGCAATTAGTACATGCAATTTTACAGAACACCACGAAACTTCACTTTGCCTCTCCAGGCTTCCATGGGGGAGATTGGTGGTTCTGTTTATGTGTAGACAACCTCCAATGCTGTGTCTAACCCATGGCATCCTCCCCATTGCGCAGACAGAGGCACAGACTGTGACTGCACAAGCGAGCATCTCCCTCGAGGACTTTCTTTCATCTTTCTTTCAGACCAGAGTTAACAAGATGTCCCACACTCATCTAGTGCTGTTGGCTGTGACCTGGAAGAACTACCACCTCCAACTGCAACGGTGACCTCCTAATAATGCCAGTCTAATTTCTGTGAAATCCAAGTATGGAGCAATGAGCTGTTTCGGTTTCTCCTCACAATTTCAACAGAAATGAGCACACATGTATTCTCACAGGTGCCTACAAAATGCTAAGAAATTCATCTGTTAACACACATTTTATAAATGGAGACCAGACAGAGGAAATAAGGTCATCAAAACACATCTGTTTATAGTTTACAATCTCCCATGCAAATCTGCTGCTTGCAGACCTACTGTTCCCATTCCACTTAAAACATCAGGCACGGATATTCTGAGGCATCTCAGCTTCACTCAGATCCTCCGTTTTCTTACGCCAAACATTTAAACTGCAGGTGCCCACACAGTTGGTCATTAGAGGTACAGATGGTCTAACGGTGCACCACGGACAAGACACACAGATCAGTGGATCATGAAAGCTTTCTCTTATATGCTTAATGATTATGCTTCTGATTTATAACTAATGCTGTTTTCAAAAGCCATGATGCAAACCTGATGGACAGGCAAAGTAAATTAAGCAAATAATCCAATCTTTGATAGGCTTATGTTGAATTAAAGCAGGCTAGATGCTGTACATTAAGGAAATATTACACAGTGCAAATGTTTGTTTAGTCAGTCAGGCACAATTGTGAGATCTGGAGCTCTGGATGTTGCCTTTTTACTTAATCCACAAGTTCATGTGGCTTTCCCCGTGGTTCAGCAAACACCTCCTCCGACAGGAACATTTTTTTATCATGTCCCAAGTTCAATTTTCATATAAAAATGACCATTCAATTTTCCTCAGAGATCAAAAGAGAGTGTGATTTATTTCATGAATATTAAAATCTGAAACACGCTCTACACTCCAGCCTGCAGTGCTGCTGTGACTTCTTCAGGCTGCTGTGGGCACCGCTTTGTGAAGCTGCCGCCAACACGGGAAGGGAGGTGGCAGCAAACTGCAGATATGGCCAAGAGCTGGAGAACATAAAATGGGAATCCTTGAAAATGAGACGCAGGAGATCTGGCCATGCTTGGCGAGTTATGCTTTTTTTTTTCCCAGGGACAGATAATGTTGGGCACTACAAACACAGCCCTTGCTTGGCTGCCTGCACACATTAAAATAGAAAGTTGGTGTTTCGTCAAAACGCTTTGTGTGCCATGGATTAACATGCACAGCTCGCCTTGTTTGTCTTCGTAACAAGTGCAAATCCGCAGAAAGCAAAGCCATCCCGAAGCCAGCACCAGCCCTTTCCAACGTTTCCAAGGGTTTGCTGGCCGGACAATAAGTTACCCTTCTGTTTTCGTTAATCAGTAGCTAATGATTTATTGACTGTTTCGCATGGTTAAAGGTTAAAAAGAATCTGTTTCCTAGTTATTTTTAAAACAAAACCGCATTCTTCTGCCTTCGTCGCCTCAGCCCCCGCCGCCCCAAAGCCGGGGGCAGCCGATGCGAAAGCCGGGGGCGGCCGGTGGGGTGGGATCTCCC
>NW_010577491.1:96691-117897 GCF_000705375.1 Tinamus guttatus | reverse complement strand
CTTAAGGAAAAAATTCTTGACAGTGAGGGTGACAGAGCACTGGAACAGGCTGCCCAGAGAGGTTGTGGAGTCTCCTTCTCTGGAGATCTTCCAAACCCGCCTGGATGCCACCCTGTGCCACGTGCTCTAGGTGACCCTGCGTGTGCAGGGGGGTTGGACTCGATGACCTCTAGAGGTCCCTTCCAACCTTAAGCATTCTATGATGATCCTATGATCTGTGCAGAAGAGCCTTTTGAGCAAATGGCTTGATGTTTTTGCCCCATTTAGAAAACAACAGAAGAAAATCCCACTGTATCTCCAAGGAAGCCAGGTAAAGGTTGTCTATTTTATCTCAAGGCTGTTGCTCCTGTCCACTATGGCAAGTCTTTACCTTGAAGATGCTAAACACTACACAGACACAACAAAAAACGCACATGGAGATGGAGAGGGCACATGGAGTGAAGGGAGGTAGACTGCAACAGGCTTGCAGATGCTTTTAATTTTATTTAAACTGTGATGACATTGAAAGATGTTATCTCCCTGCAGGTAAACCCTTAATTTATGCCTGTTTAGACATCTCTGAATAATGGGCAAATAAATGACTGCTGCAGAATGGCCAACTCTAGCAAGAAGAAAGAGAAGGTGAGGCTGCCAGAAAACATGAAAGCCTTCAGGGATGGGTGCTCATGAGAAGCTCCTTGAATTCTTCCACAAGACCATGGTAAAACGCATGCCTAAATAAACAACATGGTAGAGCATCTCAAGACACACTTTTCTTCCTGCAGCAGTACTGACTTCTGATACGTTCTAGGCAACACCAAAGTAAGCTGTTCCTCTGCTTTTCTCTCTTTTCCTTTTTTCCCCTTGGGATGTTTTCCTGGGACTGCTTCCTTGAACAGTGAAGTTCTAGAAGTGGCAGCAGGGAGAGTGGATGGCTTTGTAGGCAACCAGCACCTCATTCCCAACTGCCTGCAAGTTTGGTCTATTTGTCACTGTCTTTTACAACAAATCTCCACTGAAGGCTTTGATTTTTCCACCCTACTTGAGCCCCTTTGGAATTCTCCTTGGGCCCTGATGGAAGCCGAGCTGACCAGGACCGTGGTGACGGGCACAGCTGGCAGGGCACACAGAAGCACAGGGTAGTGGGGAGCAGCACAAGGTTCCCCAATACAGCAGACACTATGGTTGCTGTAGCCTGCTGTGCTCTCGGGTGAAGGAGAAGCAGGATTTCACCAGAAGGGAGTGATGGTGTTGGGGAAGATGGCGATGGTACAATCCTGCTCCTTGGGGTTGGACATGAGGGGAAATGGTGGCTTTGCCACCTGCAGCTGCCAGCCCCACAGAGCTCCTGTACCACACTGCTCCTCCTGGACTGGAGGCCATGGCCTCACTGGCGATGGGAGCTGCGCAAATGAACCTCTAAGCTGTCCTAGGGATGCTTTTTCCTTCCTGCCTTTTCCTTTCTGATCCCATTACTTCTCTCACTTCATCCCTGGAGTTTCAAGCAAATGTAGCAGGGATCCATTGCTCTGTTGGGAGCCATTTCATCCCAAGACTGCCAGGGCTGGCAGCAGTCCCGGTACCACATTGTCCTCAACATCTTCTGCTCTCACTGGCCCTTAATTTTCCTCTGGAGCCTTGAGGCCACAGGGCAGAGAGCAGCTCTGGAGAGCAGCTCTGGAGAGTGGTCACTCAAACTGCATGAGCAGACGGGGCTGGCTGGGCTCTCTCCAGACATCGAGGTGGTTTCTTTGCCATCTTCCAGCGTGCTCATAGCTGGGCACCGTAAGCAAGACGGACGGTTTGTGAGTGCAGACACAAATCAGTGCTGTACCGCAGCTATCTAGCCAGGCTCAATAGCCACCTGGACCAGCGTCAGCCGAGGAACGTGCGTGCTGGGGCAAAGGCTCCCCTCCCTGCCCACTCACTGTCTGCCTGATCAGGCACAACACAGGGCTGCAACACGTACCTGAGGTATGAAAAATCAATCACCGCATGGGTCTTGGCACTGTAAGGGGGTATTGTGGCACACGGAAACAGCTGCAGTCAGAAGGTGAGGGGTAGACACAAGCTCTGCAGGAAGAAAAGGCTCTGGCAAATGCTCCTGCTTGAGTGGGCTGAGAGTTGAATCTCTGTAGCTCTAGCTCAGACCGCAGTGATAGTCAAGCTCCAGCTTGCCCCAAATGAAGGCCAGTTAGCTCAAGAGAAACCATCACTTACCACAGGCAGGAGATTTTTGAAAGCACAAGTGATTCTGATTGAGAGCAAGCCACATACTGCATTTTGAATGTGCAATGAAGTGATGATCAGCCCTAAGCAGCAGTCATTTATTTTAAGTTTAATTGAAGAATTTGCCTGTTTAGTTTGGACTCTGTCTTCAAGCTAAACTCTGAGCTCTGCCTGATGGGAACAGGGATGGAAAGCAGCAGGTCCCCTGTTAATAGTAACTTGTGAAAGGATGCAAGAGAGATACAGAAAATGCCTTTCACATGGGATATCCACAAAACAGTCCAGAATCTGAAACAGAACAAAATACACTTCAGTGGCCTAAAGAAATGGCATGAAAGAGCACAAGAGCAGTAACTTACTACCTACTGACAAATATGACAAGCAGCCTTAGCCCAGTTCTGGAAAAAGTGTGATGTTTGTCTCAGCTATTTCCTTGCTAGGAGGCTCGAAGCTTGAGGGACCCGGATGATTCCTGAAGCACCTCTTGCCCAGGGACGAGGATCTCCTGCACACACCGTGCTCCTTCTTATGGCCATGGCTTTTCTGAGTCATTCTGAGAGTCATGCAGGGATTTGTTCACTCCAGCCTCCAGTGAATTGCTATAAGGCACCCAGATCATGTTTCTCTCTGCTCTTTTCAGGTTTTCTGTCCTTTTAGGTAAAATTACCCTTCCCTAACCAGATGCAGAAAGAGAAGAAGATGTAGAACAGTAACATCCTCAAGCAACTTTGATGTCATATATGTATAAGTAAAACATGAGGTATACAATATATAAATATACATGTACGTGCCCTCTATAATTAAGGGAACATGTCCATACAAAAAACACTTTTATCTTGTGCCAAATGATGAATTCTGCCCTGGGGTAATGAGTCAGGTAAAACATTAACATAAACTTGATGATATAGCTTAAATTCTGGACAAAATTGCATCTCTACCCCAAGTTTGGGAGAATGGAGTTTTCACTGAAGAAAACCCATGATCCATGACTAGGCTCGCTAAAACGTGCTACACCAGGGCTGGCTGCCTGCAGCCACGTGTGATCCTGCATGTGCAGCAGTGCCAGGTGTTCTATACGGCACTGCTGGCGCTGAGCGCTGCATCCAGCGGCCTGGTGGGTTTGGGCTCACTCCAAGCGGACGAGCAGCAGCAGGACCAGCTCTGCTCCGTGTCACCAAGGCCGCTGGGCTCCGCAGAGCCGCAGGACGGATCAACGAGCAGCCCCAAGCAGCCCCGAGCAGCAGCTGGGCCAACCTGAGACTCTCCTCGTCCTCTCAGCTGTCCATCCAGAAACCCCACCCCAAAACATGCCTTATAAATAAATACACCTCTTCAGAAAGCAGGCCGTGTACATTGCCTTTAGTTTAATACTTCTCATGGATTTTCATGGTTGTGGGATCAGGCTCCTTGAAGATAACATTCCCCCAGCTGTCAGCAAACATCTGGAACTGCAGGAACTCTGCTAGCAGGTAAACCAATACCTTGCTACTGTGTAGCTGACAAGGCTTTGAATGCATAACTGAAACAAGAGAACGGCTGTGAAACATTCCTAGTTCCCTTCTGCTCTCTCACAGCTGCCAATTCCTTCTCCTTGGTGTTCTCCCTTCAAGAAACTCAGCACACATTCAGTGCAACAACATTGCCTCCCCTCCTCACCTCACACAGCCTGCTTCACTGCACAGAACCCCAGAATGGTTGAGGTTGGAAGGCACCTCTAGAGATCACACAGTCCAACTCCTCTCTCCAGCAGGGACACCCAGAACACGTGGCACAGGGCGGCAACCAGGTGGGTTTGGAAGATCTCCAGAGAAGGAGACTCCACAACCTCTCTGGGCAGCCTGTTCCAGGGCTCTGTCACCCCCACAGGAAAGAAGTTCTTCCTCACATGGAGGTGGAACCGCCTGTGTTTCAATTTGTACCCATTATCCCTTGTCCTGTCGCTGGCCACCACCGAGAAGAGTTTGGCCCCATCCTCCCTACATTCTCCCCTCAGGTACTTGTACACCCTGCAGCAGTGTTTCACAATGCTGCTACACAACAGCATCCCTAATAAAGCACAAAATACTTTATCCAGGAGAGAACTGCTTTGCTGCTCCTCTGCAGAGGTCACGGTGAGCAACTGCTGTTGGCAGATTATTCCCAAGCTGACTTTGCAGCAGCCTTGCTTCAAAGCAAAAGTTTGAAGGTTAGCAGCATCTCTAGCATCTGAGCTGCCTGGTGTTAAGGAATGAGCTGCTGTAGATGTTTCCTAGTAGAGACCCCCCCCGCCCCATGTCAGACACTCCTGGAATGCAAATATCAGTGGTGCTTAGCAAAATGCCATCTACAAAGCCCAGATGTCAAGAAAATGCTCAAATTCTACCATATCTATGTATTAGCAACTCTGATTTCAAGTGCAGCTTTCAAAAGTATGAAAATTCATCTACAAAAATTCTCTTTGGACTGAAGTCAGTTTGATTATGTATCAAAAGTCTGTCAGTTGTTCTCCCCAAAAGCTAAGGATGAAAAATTAATCTCAAGTGTGATGAAATGTAGCTTTACTTACTTGATTTACAGCAGTATCCAAAAGCTCCAAGGAGGACTAACCCCCTTTTTTTGCTAGACACTGTACTAATACAGTAAGACAGAAATAACCCGAGCAACTTCCAGTTTAGTACTAAAATGTTACTTTAAAAATACTTAACAATTGCTTAACAATTAATTAACTTAACAATTACTTAACATTAGCGTGGCCCAGCTCTTGGTACAACCCAAATGCCTAAATTACCTTTGTCTTTGCAACCCCCTCACAGGGATTTTCCTTCCCACTTTGTTAAAACACAAAATAGCCAAGGAACCGCTGTGCAAACAGATGCCAGGGAGAGTCAGGTGCCACACAAGGCAGGGCTCCCTCCGGAGACCCCTGCCCAGCAGCCCCCCGAGAGCTGGGTCAACTTGTGCTCTTCTCAGGCTGGCAGCCCGTGAGAGCTTTCTGAACACACTCACCAACACACTACTACTTGTGTTATTTGCTGAATAGTTCCACAGGCTGCTAACCCGAGAGTGGTGCCTGAGCTCCCTTCTGCCAGCCCAAACCCAACATTTCTGGAATAAATAAAATAAAAAAAGGAAGAACCGTGATGACCTCTGTCTCTGGCATGGGTAGGAAAGGGCAAAGCGCTGCTTTCCACAGGTTGACAACATTGTTCATGGCTTTGCACTTCTACCCAAGGGCAAAGGCTTTCTATTAGTGCTGTTTTCTGGCATAAAACTGGCCCCAGAGACAGAGAGTCTCTCTGCTTTCCCTTCTAGGCCCCTCCTGCCCATGGGAACTGGCTCCACAGAAGAAAACGATGCCAGGGTTGATGCTTTAACGGTAGGAAATCAAATGGGCACTGCTAATGTGATTCACCTGTGTATCCATTCAAACAGCAGCAGGCCCTGAAAATGAGCCCATGGTTTATTTTTAACTCCTGTGTCAGACCCTTTGCCTTTTAAAGAGTGTCCCGGAGCTGCCTGGGGCCCTTATCTGCTTGGTGCCATGTTACAGTACGTAAGAAAGTACATTAAGCACCACCCTACAGTATGTAAGAAGACCCTTGCTGCATGCACAGATGCACGTTGAGATGCACCAACTTTTACTTTCCTCTTGCTTCATATAATAGCGAGCTGAAATTCTGTAAAAGTATGAAAATTAAAAAGGTTTTTTTATTTCCTCAATATAATACCTGCAGGTGAGGAGACCCCGCGTAGGAGTTCAATTAAATTGTTAATCTGCTCATGCAAACCAACACAAGAACTGCAGTGAAAAGATGCAGCAGAAGGAAAAAAAAAACTTGTTGATCATATTAATCCATCATCCTCCACTCAGCTTCCTACATTAGTATCCTCTTTCCTTTTTGTAGCCAACAATACTCCTCTATTTCCTTATTTAAACCTTCATGACGCTTTAAGCCATGCCAGACTTAAAAGCAGCGCTCCTCAGTGACCAGACGAATTCTTTAATTTCTGTTATAAATAGAAGGGCCCTGGAGTGGATCTGTAAACAGTGACCCAGGACACGGGAAGCGTCGCCCTCCCCACCTGCATTTTCCCCTGCACAGAGCAGCCGCTCAGCTCCAAGTGCTCAGGGCCGGCGCAGACAGGATCCCCCAGAGCCGCAGGGCACCCCAGGGAGCCCCAGTTCCACATTTCTCTTTTCAACCTTGTTACCCAGTAAATGAGTATTAATAAGATGGCCAGCGTCAACTGAGAAGCATCAAAAATCCTCTCGCCTGCTTTTCCAAACCACATAAGCTTGTGCTAACTATGCTGCTTGGTCATTTTACATAAGAAAAGGTGGTTAAGCAGAACAATTTTGTTTCAGTAAAATCTCCAATAGTGGTTTGTAGCTACTACACTGAAAGTTACCACAATGCACAATTCTTCAGAAAGGTCCAGTTCAACAAAGTAGCAGCCTCAGGTGCCCTGGCACTGCAGAAAAGCTTGAAAAACTGAAAGCTTAAAGTGTTTCAAGTATCTGGTCACTTCTATGATGGGTTTTCAGAAACACTGCTGTTTTGGGAAAGGGCTAGGTGGGATTTTGCACTCTTGAGCCAACACTCAAAAGCCTTCAGTAGGATTTTTTGACTTAACAAGATGGATACTGTTTGTGCAGACCTGTGCTGTGTGCCTGGTGAAACAGGTAAAATTCAGATCCCCGGCACACGCTGGGTGGCAGCTAGAGGACCTGCTGCATTGGTCCCTTTGCAGGGGACATGAGTGCCAGCAGGACGCATGGCCTTACCTTGTTGTAGTAGTGCACCTGGACCGAGTGCCACTGCCCGTCGCTGACTCCTCCGGCCACGAACGGCGCCACCGTGGTCGTGGTCTCCCCTGCGAGGGCAGCAAGAGCACAGGGAAAAGCAGGTCAGCACCACGGAGCTTGGGCCCTCTGCACACACCGAATGTGGGGAGACCCCCAGCCCACCGGGACGCCCCCGGGCCCCTCCGCCTGAAATATGGAATTTCGTCCTGGGAGTGTCCTCAATTTCCCTGCGTAGCTTCGGAGCACAGACACAGGAACAGCTTCCGGCACCTTCCAGTGAATTCTGTTATTTTCTATAGCGCTTTTGCAGAGCTGCAGTAGCAGATGTGTTTGGTAGGCACAGCTATTGCTCAAGTGCTCAGCTGAGGAAAGCCTGGGCAGGAATTTTGCTGCTTCTCTGTCAAAGCAGCTCACTGAGGGTTTTTTCCTTGCCCTGAAGAGCGTTATATGGGGATATTTGGATAGGGAAAGGAAGCCTACGCTAGTTGACAAGGAGAATCTGAAATGGGTCAATACTCCTGGCTAGGCAGCTACAGGTACGGAGCATACAGACGGCAACGTTTCCCCAAGCAAAGTTTTACCTGTGATTAAAAAAACTATTGGCAGCCTTTCAGTTCTTCAGTTTTAAAGAGGGTTCTTTATACTGCAATTTTAAAGTAGAAGCATTTAAATTAACCTGAGTCAGCTCATCCAGCTTAGCACTAGGCATATCTGTTCTGATATAAGAGCAAAATACATATTTGGTCAGCAGCACATAAAGACCTGGAACAGAGAATAGATTGTAGGTTTTCTCTCTTTTTCCTTCTCTCTCTTTTTTTTTTTTAATTCTGGGCAAAAGTTCCTCTTACTGAGGAAGATGGGGAGAAATGGTTGGAAAATTCTACATAATAAACCACAGGAAAAATAGCTCCCTCCCATAAGCTAACAAAGTTCACATTATTGTTGAACTTAAAATGGATTTTGTCCTTTTTATTTGCAACCACAACTCTGCCCTGAATCCTTCACTATCCTTTAAATTCTATCCTATATTGCTTTGTTATTTAAATACTATAGATTTTAGTTTAGTGCACAGTCAACATCTTACTTTGAAATGGGCTTCATTTGCTGATAGAAAAAAATGTGGAAAAACGATTTTTTTTAATTCAGCTGGAAGCTTCTGCAAAAGTAAGATCATGGTCTCCAATTATTTTGCTTTGCTTACTCCAAAATAAACGTTTTGACAGGTAAAACAATCATATCAAATGTCCAAAGCTTCCACTGTTCGTTGCATGCTCCTTAAAACCATAAAACATAAAGCATTCTTCTTCCAAATAAAATACCATTTATAACATGCAGGACCAGACCTGCTCTCAGGTGCAGTAGTGCAAATCTAAATTTAGTTTCATGTATTTTAAAGGAGTTTCTCCACATTTAAATGCACATTAGTGCAAGTGGAATTTATTCTCATTCATCCTCCGGGTGCCTTCCTAGCAATTTGATTCAAGTTTAGGCAGGTGGAGGACAAATACAGAATACAGTAAATTTCTCCACCCGTGGCATGTTATTGCATTGTACTGATCTAGTTAAAAGCCTGCCTTAAAATCCGACTTGGGCATCATATAAGTAATAAAGAAGTGAAACTGGAGCATCTTTAAGGGCACAGATATGTCCTTCGACACATGGGGAAAACCCGTGGGTCACTCAGGGTTCACAGCAGGGTCTCATGGCTAAGAGCAGCACTGGTGGCGACTGCGCAGCCCCAGCACGGGCTCTGTGTCTATTCTTTTACGGTTCTTTAATGGTTTGCCATGTCTCACTTTCAAAAAAAAAAATTATCTGGAGATGCTCGTGGTCCGTAGGTCCACCTCGAAACTGGAAGACAGGCAATAAGGCTGTGTTTAGTTACACAGGCTCACCTAACCTGCACAAAAGCCCAGCCAACGACCCTGCTGCTGAGGACCTCGGGCTACGTGCTGACAGCCTCTGCGCCTCTGCCACTGTGGAAACGGCCTATCAGAAGTGCTGGCTTTGTCTTCACACACAGTGAAAGCAAGAGCTGAAGCGCCCAGGCTCCCTCGCCCACCCCAGCATGGAACTGCCAGGTTGGCTCTTCTGATTTCTTGTGTTTCACCACTTCACCCAGTGGGAGGTGCTTTAATTCACACCCACAACTGCAGGGATGGTGCTGTTTATCAAAAATTAATAGAGTGGCAGGCAGTTTTCGTTTGCTTTGGCTCATGTATGATTTTTGGACAACATTTATGGACCTAGTTTTCCTGATGGTGTAGTGTAAAATAGAATAAATACACAAAATGAATCACAGCATGATTAAAGGAAGTCCCTTTTAAGCAAATATTGGCTATGAGGCCAACTTTCAGGCAACAGCCAATCTTTTAGAGCAGTCATAAACTCTGCCTTTTATAACCAATATGTTGACAAGCTCCTACCTATAACAGTGTCTGTTACCACCGCAAACTGCTACAGTCTAGAGTATTTTGCAACTCTGTCCCAGTCGTTAACTGTACCAGGTCAATCAGTTACTCGATTAACAAGGCAGCAAACAGCCATATAAAATCATAAAGTGCATTTCCAAGAGCACTGAGCAGATGTGGTGAGCAGCAGGAAGCCTCACCCGCGGAGAACGTGAGCTGGATCTGCTCCTCGACAATCTCCAGCGCGAGGAAGTCGTGCTTCTCGTTGAAGCGCCCGTTGTAGAGCAGCAGCGCGTTCCTCTCCCGCGTGGCGAACCTAGGGCACAGAGAGCAGGAATCACTTCATGCCCAAGGGCTCACAGGACACAGACTGACAGCTGAGGCCCCTTGAGGGAAGATGCATTACCAGAAAAGCAAGCCTTGCATCTTTCTTTGAACATAAAATTATAAAATAAAGTAGCAGGATAAATATATTATCTCGCAATCTACAGAGACGAGCAAGACAGAAACGACAGAAACTACTGTGCATATTTGCAAAGCTTTGCTGTAGATACCAACCCTAAAAAAAGATAAAATGATGCACATACACACTTCAGAGTGAGTACCCGAGACTACTCAAACAGTAGCAGCTACTACACTTTGCAAACAGCCCAGAAGCCAGCAAGTATTTCACATCAAAGGGGCAAGACTTGCTGCCTGCTTACTGTCTAAGTGCTAGATGCTACAAGGAGAGTCATAAACAGATTAGAAAGAACTGCTGGTGAGGGAAGGGGGGAAGAGAGATAAGAGTTACTTTAATAATGTTGTGCAGATAATCGGGGTTCATCAATCAACAGTTAAGGCAACTGGAGGAAGGAAAATAAACACTTTAGTGATTCCACTAATCAGCTCTATATAGTGGGTATTTTTCTTTTTCTTTTTCCTGTGCTTCTAATACAGGAGGCATCATACCTTTCCTGAAAACAAATAGGCAACTTGTTTCCAGCAAAGCCTGTTTTTTCTCTACACAGAACTTCTTCCTTTGAAAACTTCTGCATGTTCTGTGTCTTTTAGAATTTTTAATTGAATCCTAACATCTTTGGGGATTTACATGTACTTCTCCTCTGCTTAGGAATGCAAAACTTCCAACACTTCAAAAAATTTTACATAAACATTTTAACAAATATTAATATTATATAAAGAGATGAGGAGCAAAACCATGGGAATCTCACACTATGTGTGATTCACAACATATGTAAGTCTGATAACCAACTTTTGCTAACAAATATTTTTTGGCATTGATTTTTATTTAAATGTCAAATGCCAGTCCTTGATGTTTTTGTTACGCTGCCTAGGGTCTTGCTCGTAGACGTGGCTTGACTCACAAGAATCACTTCACTTAACTCGTGCCAGGGAGTTTTACTTGAGCCGTGTTCAGTATTTGAGTCATTTGTAGAAGAGGGTTAACCTAAATCAGGCTAATTCTCGAGGTCCAAGATACAAAATCAAGCTACCTTGCCATTCAGAATCATCACATATAGGTGAAACCCTTCAGAACCAACAAACTGAATCTGAGCTCTACAGAAATGGGAACTTCTGCTCCACAGAAATGCTATTATTTATGAAGAAGGAGAATCCCAAAAGATATCCACTATAGTCAATCAAAACATTCTATTGCCATTTTAATTACTTTAAATTAGATTTTGAAATATATCTTTATTTCTAAATATATTTAAACATAATAAAGCATAAATACAACACAAATACAAACACAATTAAACACAAATAAAATAATCTTTAAAGAAGTAAAAGTCAAATTAAGAGAGTACAGTTGACATATTTCAACATAAAGAAAATATTAACTTTCCCTTTTTCACTGTCATACACTTCATGTAGAGCAAAAAAAGTTCCTATATAAAGCATCTTGAAAAGCCGCATTTTTCTGTGGGCTATGACATCACCAAAACTTTTTTTGATGAAATCTGTTTAGAATATATATGACAGAAAGGAATGAGAAATATTTGAATAATCTGCTTCTTTAGTGGAGAGAAACACTCACTTTGAGCAACAATAAAATGGACATTAGTTCTGTTTGAAAATATTTTCTGATACAGTTACAATCCTCTACTATGATTTTACTTCAAAGAAGGCAAAGTAATTTTTTTCTCCTTTTTTACATCTGTTTCTCTGTGTTTGCTCAGTTTCGTTCTTTGCCACTAGTCAAATGCATCTTTTTTGTCATATATTCAGTCCAGTACCACTGCTTTTGGACTCGCCTGGTTATCACCAGTGGGAGAAAGAAGTTCTGTTCTTTTATAGTAGAAGGGGCCTTTTTAAACTCAGGACATAGAAAATCAAAGGCAGTCTTTCTTCCAGAATGGAAATATTTAATAAAAAATTAGAAAACATCTCCACTGACAATGTCTTATGGAGTGAAAATTGAAGCCACTGTTGGGAGGAAGCCAGGAAAACAGGAAAATGTATAAAGTTGTGAGCAGAAATCAGCACCCTAAATAATAAAAGTATAGCGCAGTGCACGCCAAAAGTGTTGAGCAGCAATGCATGGTATAAAAAATCTATACGCCCCACTATATTACGAATCTATACTCCTAATGAATATAGATTATCTATAGAATATCTATATTATGAATCTATATTAATAATGAATACATGGGCTAGGTTTTAGGTCCCGATGAATATAGATTATCTATAGAATATCTGTATTATGAATCTATATTAATAATGAGCTATATTAATACATGGGCTAGGTTTTAGGTCCCATTTTAGGAATGGGATTGGACTATACAAACATCCCATGCTTTGTCATGCAAGGAGAATTTCAGGCTAACAAGCCTGGGATTTTAGGAATGTTCTTGAATCACAAAATATGTAATGGCAAATCCTTTGTTGAGTCAAACTGCTAGCTCTTGCTCACCCTCACGTCATGTTTTCCACCTGTATTTAAGGATAATAAAAGCCAAGAAATGAAATCATAAATTTCAGGTACAAAAAACTAAATAAATCATTATCCCACAAGTTTTGGGATAACTCCCATGATGACCTAGACTTCTTATAAATGCCTACAAGGAGAATTTGAGTCACGTTAACTTGAGGCACCATACACATCAAAGATCTCTTTCCCGAAAGCCTGAAAAATGACACCACGTGGCTGCTGGGACAGTCCAAGGGCAGTATAGGTAATTTATGCTGGCAGCTGGCCCAGAACACTCCTTTGTTTGCACTTACTGTAGATCTGACAAGTCCAACAGAACCTTTTGCTTCTCAGCTTTTCCGTGTATTTAGATCTGATGCTGTAAAACAGTCTTTTCAGGCACAACCGTTCTCTACCTCGCTTGCAAACTGTACCTGCATTTTCTGATTTAACCAAAATCTCAAGATGCTATAAAAATCTGACTGCAGGATTCAGGAAGAATAAAATGGAAAGAAGCTGCCTGGCCCCAGAGAGATGTAAAACACCAAGCAGCTGCTGAGCAGCTAAGCAGGAAGCATGGTTGGTTTTGTCATTCCTGCCTTTCTCCAGAAGGACAAACAAATGTGTCCTTTGTCGCTACCGTCCTTTTACCTATCCATAAATCCTAAGTTTGTCCTTTTGAGTCAGGGCTGATACATCTTGTGCTATTTACTCAGTCATCTGTGAGGAAGACCCAAAGGTCAATCTTGACCAGCTAAACCAAGGACAAGCTGCTGGTCTGCATCTTCTCAGGAGAAAATCTGCATGTACATCTAGAGTGCTTGTTCTGCTGCAGATGAGCACTACCTTTAGCAGCCCAACAAAACAAATCTTCTCCAGAGAAGAGATTTTCACTGCAGGGTCCGTGAAACGTGGCTGTCACCCTTGCAGCACTGCTGCCCACCCTGACCGCCCTGAGAGCCCTCAAGTGTCCCTGTGTGGAAAGTGAGAGCCCAGGCAGGAGGCCAGTGGCAGAGTCTGTTAGGGCAGGCTGCAAATACGCAGGAAAAGAAACTTTACATACTGGAGACGTGGGCAAACCCATCCAGGTCAGCCCATCTAACCATCCCTCAAGCCTGTCCAAACAACTGCTGCTGGGACCTGGCCAGTGTTTGCAGCCTTGGAAGGCCTGGATGAGAAATCACCGCCCAGCACAAAAAGCGTGGCCATAAAGCTCGTGGGGTCCCCTGACTCACCCGCACACCCCTTCTCCCCACTCCTGTCCCCATGCCGCACAGCCCTGGTGACAGTCATACTGGAGCAGAGGCAGGGCCTAATGACACTGGTGGCCCGATCTTGTCAGCTCCCCTCCCTCGAGGTGACCACAGAGGCAAAAACAGGCAGCACTGCCTTGCCAGGCCTGGGACCAGGCCCTGGTGGGCCACGCTGCTCCAGGGACGTCCCCGGGCACCTTTCATTAACCAACGGGTGTTTCCTCAACACTCCTTGTGCTCCCTCCAAGCCTGAAGAAGAGCTTGAAAGCAGCCTCCTTTGCGAACCCCTATGGGATCTGGCAGCGTCCCACCAAGAAAGGACTCTGCGCATCCAGATACTAATCTTCACGGAAAAGGAGATGAATAAACCACTTGTTTAAAAAGTGCCTTCTTTAGTAAAATATTTTGGTAAAAGTTTCTAGGAAAAGAAACACAGTCAACACTTCAGTGGCCTCAGCAGCAGGAAGTTAAACACACGGTCCTTCCCCATTCCCACAGGAGTCATTGTCAAGGAGAAACCCACCAGGAGCTGCCTCCACACAGTTAATTGGTGGCATGCAATATTTAATAACTACACTTCGAACCCAACTGGAGAAGTGATCGGATGCAGATCTAAGCTTGAATCCTTCCATGCAGGAATAAACAAGGAAAAGGAGGAACTCACATGAGGGAGACTGTGAAGTGGAAGCGCTGCCGCAGTCCCTTGAAGGTGATGAATGACTGCGGGGGGAAGCTCCTGGTGGTCATCTCGCAGTAGGGTCGCTCGTATTCCCCGGGAGGGCACTCGCACTTGAACCCTCCTATGAGCAGGTTCACGCAGGTGCCTCCGTTCTTGCACACGCCGGGCGCGCAGCGGCCGGAGCGCGCATTCACTTCGCAGTACTCTCCTGCAAGGGGGAAGCAGACACCAGGGAGTGAAACACTGCGCCCTGAGCAGCCGGCTTGAAAACCATTTCTGCTCCAAGTTAAGCTGTTCTCAAACTTCTGCCCCAATTCCTTCTGTAATCTGGATGGATCTGTAATAGGAGGGGAATAAGGATGCTGCAATGTCTTTCAAGTCTGAGTTCTGAATGTGGCTCACAATATTGTTTGCTGTGTGATCCTCTTTCAAATATTTGACAGTGTTGGCTCCAGTTTTTAGATTCCTTGGCTGCTCTCATTATTGGTGATAAATATAAAGCTGCATAGATCTGTATGGGAGGAGGTAATACCACCATTAAACGACTTGTGCACTCCCGGTCAACCCAAATATGTGCAAATTGTTCCAGTATTTCATTATGGGTTGGAAACTGGGTAAACATATAAGTGTTTGCACTTCACCTTAAGTGGATTTTGGCTTTACTGCCCATGTCACAAGGCTTCAAATGCACCAGTATGAAAGCTGAGCAGAACGCAGACGAGATTACATATATATATATATATACATGTATATATGCATATTACTTCATCTTTTCCTCTATTTCCTGCAGGGGACAGCCCTTTAGTGAATCTCTCAGAGATGTGCATCATAACTTCATTCAATAGTTAAGGATTTTGTGTATTGCTTACTGAAGTTGTTTTTCTCTATGTGCTTCACCTTTATTCTATTCCAAAATCTGTATTAAAATTCATTAAATACAGCTTCTGAAAAATTAGGTATGTTTGCCATAACACTTCCTGTGTTTGCCCAGAATTTGACAGTGGATCATAATTTAAAAAAATAGTTTGTGATTTTGTGGTTTGTGCAGAGGATATACACTTAAAAAAAAGTCTGCTGTGGCCCGGACAAAAGCAACTCCTGACTTAATAATTACACAGAAAGCTAGCACTCTGTGATGTGAGCTAATTATTTAACACACATGTTTTGGAAAGTGTCTTTCTAAGGAAATTGCAATGGTGATTCTTTATTGAGTGTTCAGATCCTGCATAATAAGCTGCTCACAGAAATTGAAGGTGACTTATAAGCCTGAATTTTACCCAGTAATGACGACTCAACCAAATGCAGAGCAAAATTGCTCAACACAACCAGGTGAAGGAGCACGTTCCCGACCACCTAGTATTTGCATGATTGCTTGCTACAAAACTATATAATTGCATTCATTCAAACACAGTTAAAATCGTGCAAATGCATTCCTAAAGGGAAGTAAAAGCAGCAGGAACTACGGGTGGTGACTCACAGACAAGGCAAATGAGAACGGGAAGCTCCGCTCCGCTAACCTCCCCCGCAGCCCGGCTCCCGCGGGTTCCCACACCGGGATGGGACGGGAGATTGGAGCCGCACGGGAAGCCTGCTGCTCATTCCTGGGCTTTGCGATGCTACTGCACCAGCTAAGTAATAAACCATACAGCTGAAAATCTGACTTCAAGCCCATGTTTAGAGCATTTTTGATTCAGGACTGATGTCCTTAGATTCTCTTTTTATCATATTAAGATGCAGTGCTGCAAAAGCCACTTGTTAACCTTTAACAGAAAGGGAAACCTTTCTGTTTCCCTTTATCGCCTGTATCAGGTTAGGCAAGAGTATGCAAATGCATCATCCTTAATACTTTGGAGAGGAATTAAAATGCTCTACAATGTGCTACTTCTGCTAGAAATTTTGTAACTCACCAAGACAGAAAAATTTCTCGATGTATTGCCTGTGCGAAGGAAAAGCCCCCCTACACATCAAATGCTTTAGAGAATTGATGGTCCACTGCATAAGCAGAGTCATCCTCCCTCAACTCAATAATTGCATAAATCCTCTCAAAACTCTCACAAAAATGCAAAACCACAGCTTCTACATGAAAGACTAAACACAGGTTTGTCCCTTTTAAAACAGTAGTGCAACCTTGTGTGAAATAAATCTCCAATTCAGAGTGGAATGTAATCTTCCAGGCTTTCTGAGAACAGAATGATATATTTGGCAAAAGCAAATAAGGCACAGACCTGAACACACAGAGAAAAAAAGACAAGACCCAAGCTAAAAGGAGAAATTCTTGTCATTCTAACATGCTGGGGAAATGCCATGGCAATACATAAACATAATATAAATACCTAAGCTTGAAGTCATTGATGGTTTTCTATTAATTCTATGATAATATGGTAAGAATTTATAGATCATTGGTTTACAGGCATAAAACTATTTAAGAGAAAATTAACTGAAAGTTAATTAAAAGTATTGAAAGTATATTGAAAATATATTGAATTATGTTTATTGTTGCTTTTCATCATGGCAGGTTAAAAAAGTAGTTTTAAAAGCTGTTAATTCAATCCTAAATATGATCCTTTGTCCTACATTCATTCAAGTGTAGCATAATTAATGTCCCAGTTACTAAAATTATTCTGAATTCTCATTACACATGCAAATGAGAACTGAATTTGAAGCATACCCTTTGATGTGGAATTTCCATATTTTATGTATATGGACCAAAATACATTAAAGTATCTATCTTCTCTGAAATCTCTGCAGGAACTGCAAGTTGCTGTTATGTTTCAAGGCACAAAGGTCCATGAAGAAACATGGTAAATCCTTATTTGCTATTTTTCCAAAAGGAAAAACCGTACCTGGGATTACTTAGAAACACCACGTGTCAGTGTTATTAGGTAGCTGTGGGATGCTGTGTGTCCAGGATGAGGGGATCACCCTGGGAAATGACAAGGAGAAGGGCCACACGAAGCCTTCGTGGCCTCGTGTGGACCCCTCATCCTGGACAGGCATCACCCCATGGCACTACCCTACAGAGTTGGGAGTCACAGCCCCCACAACACTCCCGGAAGCTGAATTTGGGCCTGCATGTCTGAGCTCTGCCAGGGAGAGCTGGCTGCGGCCTGTCAGGCTCGAGCTCAACTAGGAAGCCCCTAAGGGAAGAGCTACTTCAGGATCTGGAAAGGAAGAGCATGGCCAACATCCACAAGGGTGGCTGTCTCAGAATGAAAAAGGAAGGGATTGTGCGTCCACTTGCAGCTGAAGGTCAGGGGGCTGAGACTGGATGTGCCCCAGTCCAGCAGGAAAAAATAGTGTGAGCCTGAGGGCAAGTTGGCAAATTGCTCTGGGTCCAAGCGCAATCTGTGACAGGATCGCTGCAGCGCGGCCGCCGGGACCCCTCACACGCCTCTCTGCCCAAGGCAGCGCTTGCTGTTTGAGCATAATTTCATCTTTCACACTGGCCAGTATTTTAGGAATCACTCACAACACTTCCTTTATATCACAATTCTGTGAAATTCAAGCGGGAAACGCAAAGGTTAGTCCCGCTGGCTGCTAAATCTAAAGCACGCGCTGTCAGATAACACCGCGCCGTGCCTGCCTGTTATCTGCCGGGCAGATTCTTGGGCTTTGAAGAGCTACGAGATCGAGCCACTAAACGGTTTACTGTTACAGGATGGTAGCTAATCTTATATTCTCGCAATTAATATTGATGACTCTTACAACTATAAAAACTGCGGCATGTATAAAGCTCTTTACGCAGTGTTTCTTGGTTTTAAGGCCCTTGAGATCACCCTATAATACTCTAATATGAATTTCATGAAAGGCAGGATATCGGGCATAACATTACAAGAAAGGACAAAGAAAAAAATTGTCTAGAAAATGGTTTCACTTGTTTCTTCCCTGATACATTCCAAATGAAGTAGTGAAAGAGTTTAAACAAAAAAGGAATGATGATAAAAAGTGAAAAGAAATATAAAGGAAAGAAGTTATTTTAAATGTGAACAAATAATCCCCTAATTGTAAACATGTTGTGAGCTTGAACATCACAATTTGAGGATCAAACAAGACATCCATGTGCATCAACAAGCCGGTCAGTGCAGAAGTACTGCCGTGTCTTGGTTGTGAGCTGCCTGACCTTGCGATGAGAGACCATGTATAATGTTGGAAAGGTTGCTAAAAACAACATGGCCTTGAAGTGAATACAGAATTACTCCACACTTCAGTATTTTCTTGTAATATTCCCATTCATGGATTAGTCCTCAAAAACTTGCACTGTTCTCTGATTATTTTCACTTGAAATACCACATTAAATATACATTAGCGTGAAGCAGCAGATATTCTTGTTTCTTTTCTTCCAGCTTCCCTGGACACACATTAATTTTTCACTCAGTATCTGTAATTGTTTAATTCGAATTGATTCTTCTTTCCTTTCCTCCCTCCTGCCATCTGCTCTAGATACATATTAATCCTGTTCTCCATGTCGGTAGCTGCTTCACCACCATGGAAACTTTGGGAAGCTGATTTAAAGCAGCCAGCCTAAAACGAGAGATTTGCAGAAACGACAAGAAATAGGGCAACTAAATTCTTGAAGAATCCCCACTGCCCTAATAAAGAACCAATTATCATTAAAAATGTGTTTGATATGTTACACATTATGAGAAAATTAACTCTCCTCTTCCTCTGGTACCTGGAATGCCTGCAACTTGGAATGATGATAAATGTTGAAGCAATCACTCCAGTGAGCAATTTTGGGGGTTGTTAAAATCATCCATTGAAAAAAAGAGGGGGAAAATTCCTCCCTGCAAATCTGTTAAATATCTGTCTTTAAAATCTGTCGCACTAGCATAAAGGCCACCCAGCCCAGGATACATGTGTGGCCTGGCAGACACCCAGCGCAACAGGCGCTCTCGCAGGGGAGATAACCCCGCGGCAGACGTGCTCGAGCCCCATCCGAGGCTTTCTGGGCCCAAAGTGCTAAAAAAAGATGATGATGCCATTAAGGCTCCACAGACTCCGTGTTAAACACTGATAGCCCATGTCCCATTCATTCTGCGCTGCTATCCTGTTGCTACCTCACGAATCAGATAACTCACAAATCAGATTTCCTAAAATCATGGGACTGGATGAAGGTCATGAGATCTTTAATCATGAGATGCTTTGAAGTAACAATCACTTTTTATTTTCTTTTATTAGCTTCTCAACTGAGGGTGGCATCTGCTGGCCCCAAGGCATGTGAGAGTTTCTGATGGTCAAATTCTGGTCCAAAATGCCAAACCCTGCTTCTTCTGGCTGTTCAGAAGAAGTTTCCATTCCCAATTCCCCTTCACTGGGAAAGTTGGTGACTTTCTCCCTGCTCTTCCTCCCAGTGGGATCCTCAGTGATGACATCTGTTCCCTAACTGCCCTGGGGCCACCAGCATCTCTGAAGAGGAGGACATTGTTGAAAACCTGGCTAAATGGGCAAGAGCAGGACAGGATCCAGCCCCACCTTCCCACTACCAACACAGATAAATCCGCATGGTGCCATATTTCTCAGAAGCACAATGAGGAAAAATGGAGGTGTCTGCTCTGCGGAGCCGCTTTGGCCACAGCTGCCGAGGTGCTGGCACCCTCAGCTCCTCATGAGCCCCAAACCTGACCAGCTCCGAAGCACAGCACCAGCTTCAGCGAGGAATAACAGGAAAAAAGAAATACACAGGAGGATTAGTGATATTTGGGGCACATCTGTTGGAGAAATGAACTAGTCTTCTGTGGATTCCAGAAATCACGAGCATGTTCTCAAGATGGTATCTGCCCCACTGGACAGATCCGGATCTTATGCTCCCAAGCACCTTCTACCAGTGCTGACTATGCACAGGAACTGTGCACAGACAGAAGCCTCAACCAGATCTTTAATGTCTGTGTTTTCTTCCCCATATATTTGCTAAGGATTAAACACGCTCAGTCAAAAAACTTACATTTTGTTTACACTAGATAGCTCTGCATCTATGTTCCAGCAAGGAGACCAGGAGAGGTACAAACCTCAGAGGTATTATCAACACTTTAAAACTTACCACAATTTATGCCAATGCTTTTTTTTTTTTTTCCTCTTTAATACCTGCATACTCTTGACGATCAATGAACCAGAATTCACGGTACAATATTCTTTGTTTGACAACAATTTTTGCTCTGTGGGATGCTAATTTCTTATATTTTACTCTTTGGCTGATGTTACAACTATCTCCAAGCTACGGAAGTTACCACACTGCTGGTTCAAGTGCAGTAGGCTGCAAGCTGTCATCTCCCTGTGCATCTGACCTGCTGAGTTCAAGCTTCAGAGACCTTTCCAGGGTATGCCTATCACCCAGGACTATGTCAACACACAAATTGACACAAAAGAGAAAAGAAGCACACAGACAAACCCAGCCACTGGTGAGTTTGGTGGTAGGTAATATATGTAAGACATATATACACATACACTTGACTCTATACATACGTAAGACAATCTATCATAATGCCAACTGCACTGATTTGGGGTAAGATACACCCACAAAGCACTGCTTCTCAAAAGCTTAAGCTTTATCTCTGTTTGTATTTAGTAGGGGAAAATGTCACCATAAATGCAAATATTTAACTAAATAATTAGATTATGTTGATGCTTCTGCAATTTGCGCTATAACTTACTTGTAATAAAACTTGTGGTACAGACCTTCCTAGAAGTCCCACCTTCTTGCCATTTTCTGTTAAAAGATGATGAGAAACCTCGAGGTGTAAGAACTAAACACACCTCTGGAACATGTGCTAAATTCCTTCACAGAGGCCCATCTCCCACTCTGTTTTTAAGAGAAAGAGTCTTCCCCTACATTAACCATATGTATGCCTGACATTATTTTTTCATTCTATTTTCCATGTTCCCCCATCCTCATCCCGGGGTGTCATTCCGCAGAGGGAGCTGAAGCTGGAGCAGCCACAGGACACTGAAGGGCTGGAGTTCC
>NW_010577491.1:66670-89621 GCF_000705375.1 Tinamus guttatus | reverse complement strand
GCTTGGAACTTCTTATTTTAATCTGTGAAAATTGTGAGAGGGTTTCCAGAATATGAGACATATTGAAGAAAATAATACTCAGCATGATTTTATCTTCCCCACAAGTAACTTAAAGGCAGGTTGTTGCCATTTTTTTTTCTTACTTTCTCTTCTCTTTTTTTCCACTAACATCTGATTCATTTTCAGTGAGAAACAAACAATTAAGACACCTTTAAGAAACACCTTTAGGAAAATTAAGAAACACTTAAAGAGTAGTCTAATATATAGGCTATTTTCACACATAGTAGCTGTAGGTTTTGATATTTTAAAATGCATTTGTGTGGCTTCCATTCAATTTAAAATTTTATCCAAGTAACCTTATGGACATTAAAAACAACTCTGAGAAAAAAATAAAGTCATGCCTTACAAAAGGCTCAACTTAGACAGCACAATGATAAACTATTGTCACAAGGTAGTAATAAACTGCTATTTAAAATATTTTAATTAAAATAACCCTCCTTTAGTGTGTGTAGTTCCTGTCAGGTGAAAGTTCTTCAATGCATATAAATGTTCAAAATTATGACAGTG
This sequence comes from Tinamus guttatus, assembly GCF_000705375.1. The sequence goes on along the minus strand of NW_010577491.1, from coordinate 89,054 downwards.
TGTGAGAAGTTGGGTACCTCAGTAAGGAGGGGCTCTATGTGTACCTATAACATTATAATATCAAATGGCTCCACTTTGTATAATTACTACCCACCTTCCACTTGCATTTTGTTTAGTAATAAGAACAGAGATAAGCAAATACATCATTACTAAGAATGTCAAAAGCCTGGGAGAGTTAAGACTCCCCTTTAGATGTGGTAAAAGAAATCCCATCAGTGTCGAACCAGAAGTACACGCTGAGAGCAAGTAAGAGCCTGGGAACTGCAGAAAATTGATAAAGCCAAATCATTCAAAAAGAAATAGATGCACAATAGCTAAGGACACTAAAAGAGACTTCACATGTATGCTGAAATAAAATGGCAGCATTTTGGGATGAGGGGGTCTCAGCCGGAAACACTTTCCAACGGGAAGCGGCAGCTTTTTAACCCACATCGGGAGGAGGGGAATATGCTACAGCTCTTTCACAGGCTTAGGGAAAGGTAGCGCGGATTGACGCTAAAGCTGCAGGCAATTTACGGGGAACAGCACTGTCAACAAATGCACCAAAGTAATCCCCTCGGAAAAGAGCTCTCGCACCCTGACAAGCGAGCTTAGGCACCTGATTAGCCAAGGGCAACAGTCCTCACCCAGAGCCTGTCTGTGGAGGCAGCGCACATCTTCAGGGCACCCGTGAACCTGCTCCGCGCTCCGGATTTCCACTGCTCACCTCTTGCGACCAACGAGCGCTGACAGAAACAGTCAGCAGAAACACCACATGGTTTAAAATGTGAACAGACTTCAGGTTCTGACTGTGTATTTTGAAAGTGTAACTTCACTCAGCTTCTGCTGGGCTGGCACTTTGTGCTACCACAAGCACCATCCAGGGTCTGTTTGAGCACATGGGGCACAACAAATCCCTGCGTTTTAACAGAAATTTGCAGGGAGGCCGTGCTAGGCAAGAAATATCTTTCACAGAGAGATCCTCCAGGTTTCCAGTCATCTGTAGCCCAGAAAAGCAGGGAGCAGCTGCAGCTGCTGCTGGCTCTGCCGCCGACCGTGTCCGCGTGGCCGGAGGAGCTGAGGAGCGGGCGCCCCAGCGCTGCGGGGAGGCTGCCAGCGCCTCTCCTGCTCCAAGGGCTTCTTGTAACAGGCTCAGGGGCTTCATTTAATGTTAGCCACTCTTGTGGACTCCATGGCACTCCTTCAATGGGACGTGCTCAGTATGAGAGCCACAGCAATTGCCATTCTCCAATGATACACATGCCTTAAAAGGAGAATTTTGCCTGGTGATCCCTACAAGTGACCTCCTGCCGCAAGCGGGTTTGGAAGATGTCCAGAGAAGGAGATTCTACAACCTCTCTTGGCAACCTGTTCCAAGGCTGTCAAGCTCACTGTTAGGAAACTTTTCCTTAAATTCCTGTGGAACTTTTGGTGCTTCAGTTTGTGGCCGTTTTCTCCTCACTCCCTCTCCTAAGGTACTTATAGACACTGATCGGGTCCCCTCTCAGCCTTCTCTTCTCCAGGCTGAACAGGCCCAGTTCTCAGTCTCTCCTCATAGGGCAGATGTTCTAGGCTCCTGGTCATCCTCGTAGCCCTGCGCTGGACCCTCTCCAGCATCCCTCTTGTACCGGGGAGCCCAGAACTGCACACAATACTCCATAAATATGTAACACTAAAAGGAGAGAAAGCGAAGAAAGCATCACAACTGACTACAGTGTTCTTGACATGCAGCATGCCCTGCACTAGAGCCAATGGAAGACTTATCATCCATGGCTAATTGCAAAGAATAGGCTGCAAGGGATCCTTAAATGGGCAGATACGAAGTCAGTTCACAAGACAACATCTGGAGTTTATTGGTCATACAGGGAAACTCCAAAGTACTGGGAAGAAGATTTATGAGACTCCAAGTCTCAAAGCGTACAGCTGGCACATAGCTGAGCGATGAAGACGGTGACAAAAAAATGAAGAGGCTTCTGCAGCTTTCATACCACTTATGCTCTGAAAATCACTGCCAACCTCAGCAACAAGAGCCTGCAATGTCCAGACCAGCTGGGCTGTCTGTTTATTTCAGTAAGAGCAAAGAGGGTTTCCCTCAAAAAAAAAAAATCATACTGATGACATAAAGAAAGTGAGATGAGGTGATGGAAAAGGATGTGTTGGGACAACTGCAAAAACAAGAGCTGAGAACAAGATTGGAAGTACTAATCCCAAGGAAGGAGCCTAGAAGGATGTACTTGTTTATGCCTCCATCATATGTGAAAAGGCCATCTCAGCTATGGAGAGGGACTGGCTCACAGAAATAATGGAAAAACTGTGTTTAAGTTATAAACATGAAATTTCAACCACAAACATGAGAACAACAGCACAGTGTACCACTGCTGGAAAAGAAGGAAAATTTCTAATGTTGCACAGAATTCCCTGTTTCTGGAGGAGTGAAAGCATTCAAAATGCGATTTCTCCCGGTGTTGCCACGCAGAAACGTCAGGCAAGGGCAACCAAGTGATCCTGGGAGGTTTCCAGAAGCAATGCAGGAGATGAAACAATGAACAGACTTTTCCTCAACTTCTCCCGAAATCCAAGTTAGCAGAATATCTTTATAGAAAATTCTTAAGACCTGGTACAAGCAGAAAAACATACAGCCTTCAAATTGTGAAATTGCCTGTTGCAAATCACCCTACGCCCTAATAACTGTAGTTATATTTAAACTCCTGAAAAGGAATACATTGTTTTTATAGCATTAGATCTGGCCATTTTTTTCATATTTTTGTAATATATAAGACATATTTTCATAATATATATGCACCCATCACAACCCCTATCAATCACAACTTTCAAGAAGGGAATTAAAAGACACTGTTTAAGGCAGTAACAGTACAAGGTATTTCCCTAACATTTAATGAGAGATGATCTACAAGTTGTCCAATTGTCTACAATTATGGGAGTGTTTGGGAATAACAAAATTCCTTATTTGGTGGTTTGTGTCAAAGACAAACTTGGTCAAAACTGTTTGAAGCTGCTGACAAAGCCCCACAGCCCAGACATGGCAAACCTTGTTCCGCCTGTTCAACCTCCAAAAACTGCACAAGGAGTTAAAGATGCAGTGAGAAGCCTAAAGGAATCATATTAAGATCCACTGTACAAGATTTTGCCATTACAAACCTATGATCCCAATGGCTTAGTGGAGTGGCAGAAGTGTAACTGGGGCTGGAATTTCAGACACTCCAGTCTAAGATAAAATACTCATTACGGCTACCCTGGCTGCCAGATTTCTGTACTTGAAAGCTGAAATCCTTTCAAATAAATCTCCCTGGCCTGAAAAATGAGAATCTAGTATTGCACCAGGTAGTGAAATTACCGCCTAAAGAATGGATACAAGTAAAGATACCAAAGAACCAAATCTTCACATTTACTATTCTTGTTAGTACATTGTTGGAAAGAGGCAAATGTTGAAAACTTACTAAACAATATTAATTGTGGCTTCTGGCATCGTTCTACAAAACCAGCCATAATTGCCGCTCACAGCACAAAGTGAGAATTCGTGGCAGTAAAGTTAGATGTCATGATTTCTCATGTCAATATGGTATCACAAAAATAAATTAGGAGGAAAAAAAAAGTTTACATGTAAAAGATCTCTAATTGCTGTATTTGATTACTGGAAGATTTATAAGCACTTAAGATTTCTCCCTCCACCTGAAATGAAATCCAAGGAGATATGTAGAGGTTATGAGAACTTATCTGACCATTTTGCCTTCGAAATCGCTCCTTGCTATCGGTTAAGTAGGAAAGGAGGCTGAGAAAAAGCTCTGTGCTAAACAGGACACTAAATCTCTTTGGAGTCCTTTTGTCATGTATAAAATAAAATTTTATTCATGGAAATGTTGAACTGCCATGGGGGGTGCTGCAAGGATCCCAGTCGTGGCAGCAGACACCAGCTCTGGCAGGAGTTGCAGCCGTTGGGAATCATGGCAATCTCTATGCAGAAAGGTGGCAACTTAGGGCCTCAGTGATATGGATCCCGGAACCAGGATGGGGTTGAAAGTCCAGTTCATTCAGGAACTGGTGGCAGCAAATATGTCTATGAGGATCTAATGATGCTTTTGCCCTTCAGGGATTTGCCCCTGGGAGGTATAGACATTTTTACCTCTGTCCACAGCTCACTTCACCTGCTTCTGAAAGATGTACAAAATATAGTAGAAAAAAAAAAAACCTGCTTTGCACAGTGTTCTTTGTATGTGTTTGCTTAACTAAATCACATCCTTCAGCTTCCCAGCCATGCACGTAGCTCCCTGCACTCAATGGCACCTTTGTTACTGTGAGCTATTCAGCTAGGTGCGCAAATTTGGGTAAAACAAAAGAATCTAATGTGGTCCTTATTCTGAAAGAAGAGATTAAAAATATATGTCCTTGTTCACTCGCCTCATTACGCCACAGGAAGTGAAGCTAATTTCAAGTATCCAAGAACTAGTGAGTATTCAAATTTCAAAAATACCTTGAAAAAGCTCAGTTTACCTTTGTGCTAGTAACAGAACCCTCTCGAAGAAAGAGAAACTTTCATCGTGTATAAATGACTAACAATTACATCAAAACAAATGGAGAGCTTCAAAGCAGGGTGGAAAAATGGGGGGAAATTCCATCCGATTAAGATCGGACATAATTATCTTCTACAGGAAATAAATACTATATTTTTAACAGGTGACCAGTCAGATAAATTCAGTACAGGGTTATGACTGTGTAGTGATTTATCATCGACTTTCAGCATATCCTACCAAGGAGATGACAGCTACTTGTATTTTCTTACAATTATTTTTCTACATAGGCTCTTAATGGGTAACCTGGAATTTCAGAGTTTCCAGAGCAGGCTGCATTTCACTGGCTACTACCATTCATATTTCATCTTTTACAGTTAACTCAAAGATTCATAAATGTCTCATACTAGTATACTAGTCCTAGACAGAGGTGATACCACTGTAACAACTCTGTTGATGCAATCACCCCAACAGCGTTCTACTCATTCTCATCTACTACCATTACCTTATATAATTCAATACGTACTGATGTTATTTAAAAAAACTTACACTACTTAAATATTAAATAGATATAAAGTGCATCACGTATACCATTTTTTTATATAACTGGGAAAGACAATGCTATGACTAACATACAAATTTAACTTGTAAATGGCTATGAAGTTATCTCAAAAAGGACAAAAATAATGAGTAAAATAGCACAGGTCTTAAAACGGACTGTGACGAGATTCAGTAATGAAGCAAATACTTCATAACATATTTCTGATAATACATTATTTGTTCATAACATTTTTTACCCCATTTGGTAACGGGCAATAAAAGTAACTGCTACCTAATGACCACCACATGTGGTAAGTGTGTCAGGCTTAATGGGAAAACCTTGTCATGCGATGACGAGCCTCCAGGCACTAATGTAACATCAACTAACCATGGAGGAGATACTACATTTCAACAGTAAAACAGGAGTATTTGATAATATTCCTGTCAATTTAGAGGTTAAAAGATTCCAGAGTGCTCTCGAATGGAGCTGGGGACATTTCTCCTAGTCGTCCTGGCTCACAGGGCTTCGGATTCGCCAGCCCCGGCCCCGCGAAGCCGCCTGGCTGAAGGAGCCCCGGCTCGTTGCCACGTGGGCAGCGAGGGACCAAGCCCTGCTGTGTGTACGGACAGCACGGAGCACGGGCCCCGCATCTCCAAACGTCTCTGCTCCTCGGCTGCTCGGAGTACAGCGTTAATTATTGAATATCCTCATGACTTATTTATATGAAGAAGACTGCTCTATTTGTTTAGCATATTCAGCCTTTTTTTTCCCCAGAGATTTCTAGTATGACATCCTCAAAACCTGATAGATAGGAATAAATATTATTCCAGTACCCAAGTCATGGATGAGTTAAGTTTATTTATAGGTATCTTTTTGTTTAATGAGATTTGCTACTCCAAGCCATTCCTATATATTACATGAGCGAGTTAAATGAGATGAACTGGTCATAAAATCTGTTTTTGGTGCTGCTGCATAGTGTTTGCACCAATTCCCCACAAGGGAAAACAGGCTTTACAGCGTATTCTCTTACATAAATCATTTGTGAGAAGTCTGGCAGGAAAATTGGCAAAGACTGAAAATCCTAGACAGATTCAGGATTTCATCACTCGGACAGAAAGTCTCTGTAGGATCCTTTTGAGGATCCTGCTGGCTGAGGTCCTCTCCGACCTGCGGGAACCCTCCTCCTGCCCCTCTTGTGGGGAAAAAGCCTCATTTACCTGCGGCAACCATGTCCCTGCTCCCCGCCAGCTCTCCCCTTGCACCACTGCGTTGTTAACCATCACCCTGAGCCATGAAAGTGAATGAAAACCCTTCCCCGCAAGGGGTTTCATCCATCCCTGTAGGCAGGCATGCCGTGTAGCCTTCTTTAAAATTAAGACCTGAATAATTTATCTTTTCAATTTTTTATAACTTCATTGGCTAAACCAGACATTCCTGCAATTTCAGCATAAATTACAGCTGGGCAGCCCTTGGGTGCAGAACACTTAAACACGCATACAGTTTCAAACACAAAAAATCCCTCTGACTTTACCGAAGTACCAGAAAACTTGCAGCTAATTCTCTTCTGTAGCTTCTCAAGAGTATTTGGGAAGTGGCGCTTTGACCTTTAATAGCCATCAAGTAAACTAGAAGGCCAAGTAACTTCATCACTGGGCTGATAGAGACAGGTCCAGAGCAGATCTGCAAGACCTGACTGTCCCGCCTGGGAAGGCTGGGCCAACACATGGTCCCCACAGTCGCGTGTGTGCGGACATGCAGGACTTATCCTAAGTGACGTGTGACACGTAAAAGCCTTCCCTCCACCAGAAGCTGCTGCCAGGAGTTTTTCTCCCTTTGAATAAGAATGTCAGCAATTTCAGCGTGATACGGAGCTGGCTCGGTTGACGGTCTAACATATAAATCACGGGTCATAGATAAGATAAACGCATACCAGTGTAGTCCTCGTAGCACTCGCAAGTGTAGCCCCCTTCTCGGCTCCGGCACAGCCCGTTGTTACCACAGGGGTTGGAGTAGCACAGGTCGATCTCCGTCTCGCAGTAGTCACCTGTGAACCCCGGGGGACAGCGGCACCGCAGCCCGTTGATGGGGTGGATGGGACGGAAGAGGACGGTGTTGGAGCTGATGAACGGAGCAGAGCTGTCGAACTTCAGCACGGACACACACTTCATGTAGTTCTCACAGGGCTCCCGCAAGCAGATGTTGTCGTCAAAGGGCAGCACCCTCTGCGTGGAGATCATGGTCAGCAGGGTCCTGTTGAGGTAGATCTGCTCCTGGAGGTCCTCAGAGGGGAAGAACTTGTTTCGAATGCCGCCTGGGAGCAAGGCCGAGAACGTCACATTGAGGATGTTGGAGCTGACGTCCGTGTCATTTTGGATGTTGAAAACGAAGATGCTGTCCTTGGCCGTGGACAGCACTGTCGCCACCCCCTCCACAAACAGGGAGAGGAGGGGAGAGAGAAACTTCTCCTGCGACATGTTTTCCAGTCGTACCGTGATGCTGTTGGTGAGCATGTCGTCCGTGATGATGGTGACGCGTAGCGTGCAGACCGCCGTGACACTGTGGACCCCATCTGGAGGGAAGAGAGAGAAAACAGGCTTAGTCCATGGACAAGGAGGTCAGCGCTGTCCGGTAAATAAGAGAGACCTGCACGGAGATGTGCCGAGGAAAAGCATCCACCTTCTGCAGCGTAAATCAGGGCCTTATTTTGAGTGGGAGGAAAACAGCAGAAAACGACTGCAACTCAAAGGACCAGAGAGAGCCTGACGAGCCTGGAGCACAGCCCAGGCAAGCACCTGGAATAGCGAGCAAGCAACGGGACACCCTGACGACCAGGACATGGCTCACGGGAAGGGGAGGGCTCTTGGTAGGAACTACATGTGTCTTAATACAAGTCACAATATACTTGACAACTGGGAAGTGCTGGGAAGCTGTCACTTTTCACAGCACAACACCAAAATTATCTTCTCGAGGAGCAGTTTCAGGCTTCAGGAGACAAAAATATGCAGAGACAGAGAACTGTTACCAGAGCTTTAGATAAAAACCATCTAAGGAAACAATTCTTCATATTTGAACATTTGACCTTCTTCATTTTTCCCCTCAGAATTTCTTCAAAAATCTTTATGAGAATGGAGAAAGTGACCCAAATCAAATAAGCCCGTAAAGTCACAGACACTGAAAACCAGTTTCATTTTTTCCTTTAGAGAATTTCTGATATTGTTCCGGATGTTTTGCAATAAGAAATTCAATACCTGACTGAGAGATGCCACTGTAAAATTTTGGTATATTTCTAGGATTACAGTGAACGCAGAAACTAGAGTGTTCTTTCATTATGCAACATAATTATTAAACACAGGTAGTGCTGCAATTTAAACAAATTGAATGAGAGCATGAAAGGGGAAATTGCATTATCACTGGAATCAAAACACTTGGTTCAATCCTGTCTCCTTGATATCATTGAGAACTTCATTTTTTTCTGATCTGCCATATTTAATTTAAAAAAATCCACATCACATTACACAAAGCATAGTTAGTATTATAGCAGCATCTAGAAATCCCAACAGAGATCCAGACTGCATTGAGAAAGGGAGTAAAAGCTAATAAGCAAAGCTCCTTCTCAAAAACTTTGTGGTGTAAACAAATAAATGGGGACCAGACAAAGAAATGAACTGATTTTAATGGATTTATCTGGAAAAATATCTGGCCCACAGATGTGTGAGAATCTAGTTCTCCCAGGTTTCAACTTAGTGCCACATTATCAGCCCAAAGTGCCCTTGAAATAATATAACTTCACATATGACTTGCTATTTTTGCTAATTTCACGTGACCTACTATTATATTTATTTTAAGATATGTGCAGAAAATCACTTTGTGTCACTCTAACATAAAACCACAGTAGTAACTGCATTTAAATCAACCTAAAATAAATGTTTTGAAATGTTACGAAAGAGCTTTCAAGAACAGAAAAAAACTTAGCAGCTCCTTTTCTATTTACTGCTGCACCTAAAGTGCTGTTTATTTTAAAAATAAATGCATAGGGAGTAGATTTTTTTCCATTAGTAGAGTAGCCATGGAATAATTTAGAACAGCATAGTAAACCAAATAGCTTTTGACTTCTGATCAGAGAGTCCGTAAAAACTCAGCTGTTACTGTTTTCCTTTCACACTGAAGCAGCTTTTCGGCAAATAGGAAGATTTTTTCTCCTCTGTGTTGCTTTACTCCTGCCTTGCTAAAAGCAAACAGCAATAAGGAGTCACTGTTTGGCGTGATCTTTTTGAGGTACCCATCAGGCCAACTCACTCGCCGGCGTTCACTTTCTCTCAAGTTTGTACAAATCTTCTTCTTCAAACCCATTTTAGAAATACGTAGTCTCTGTGAAGACAAAAAGACGCTGAAGGCAAGCTTTAAAAATTAGCGGACACGAGGCCTTCATTATAAGGCTGGATTTCTGGACAACAGATAGCACAGGATGCATTTTATTTTCTTAAATGACAGACTCAGACTATTTACCCACTTCTGTCAACCGCGTGGCTCACTCCACTGAAAGAGCAGGAGCAGAACAAGCTATTCACTTTTTTTTTTTTTTAACTCAAAAAGCAATCAACATTTTGGCTGTTCCATAGGATGCCTGGGCTTTTTTGCTCTTTCTCGCACAATACGCTACACAACTTTCCTCATATCAGCTCGGAACGAGGTCTCTGGACAATGGCCCTTTTCTTAAGAAAACGCTATGATCTATAGTCCCTGGTATGTATAGTAAGGGGACAAAATACTATCCACTGTCTGACAACACACTAGAGTCTGCAAGAGTCCACAAACTGTCATAATCAATATCAACTGTCACCGTATACAAGAGCTTCCCAGCATTCACAACCGCTACTCTGACACAGTTAATAAATCACTGGAAAAAGCCCAGCGTCGGATACCACATAGACTTGTTGTTCTGGAGACAGCACAAAAGAAAATCCGGCTCAGGCATATAACTGCAGATCCTCCAAAATTAAATCGTGGTTTAAAAGCAAATTTGTATTGTTGTGGCCCTGCTGCAAAGCATTAAAATAAAATGAGAGCAAAAAGGAGCCGAGCGAGGCTTCTGTGTGTGTTCTGACAGCAAGAGATCGGTATAACTATCCTGTTTACTGGACAACTCTCTGTTTCATAGCACCAGAGTGTTTGAAAGCAGAATCACTGGGTTTGTTCATTTTATTAAATCAGAAATCCACAAAAATCTAAAGTATATATTTGTATATCGTTTTATGTGACCAGATTAGTATCAATTCCACTTTCAAAAGAGAAAATTTGCTCTGAGGACAAGTACAATAACAATAAAGAATGGTGAAATTTTGTCCTTTAGAGCAAATTGAATTAAGCCCTAAATACACAATAATATGTGTGTTTTGAGATTCACAGCTGAAATGCTCCATGAAAGTTTCAAATGTTTATTGTCAGAGAGATAAGAAAAATAATATTAGAAAACAGCATTTTATGGAGCAGTAACACTTTACATTCTTTCACAGTCTGACATGCCTACCATATGCAGCAAAGCAATATAAATGTATGACCAATCTGTTACTCTGCTGAAAAGACATTAACATAATCTGTCTTTTCAAAGGTCTTAAGATACAGCTACAAAAAAAAATCTTTAGCATGTTTTTGCAGATGCAAGATGGATTCAGTCAAGGGGCTGAAAAAACTTCAAATAATATTAAGCAGGAGAAACTTGGGATACAATCTCCTCTCTGGAGCAGACCTAAGCACGCACCAACGCACGCATGGGTAGATGGTCTGGCTGTCACCAGGGCCATTGCCTGGTTGGCTTCCACAAACAAGAGTCTTGAGACAGATCTCAAACTGCAAGTTGTGTTGGTGGATGGGACATGCAGGCCTCCTCCTAAGGGTGGCCTGAGCACAGATCTTAGCAGCCGACTCCATGGGCAGCCCCATGTCGAGGGAAGATGGAAATGCAGAATGGGTCAAGGAGTATGACAGCACTTGACCCATCTTTCTGTGGGGCTGTCTCCTCAAATTCTAGTGACAGTGGCTTTCATCGCTCTGCTCTACAGCAGCTCTTGTGTGAGGTGGAAATAAGGGCAGCTATGGGCACACGGTGCGGTGGAGGCCTGCAGACGTGGGAATGGGAGATACAGGCATAACAAAGGCAACGCCAATATCCCAGCCGTCTCATAAAATGAGGTTGAAGCCAGGTTTATCAAAAGCAAGGTGGAAAGAATAAAAGCAACAACAACAGTTACTACTACTAATACTCCGGCGTCTCATACTTCTGTGTTTGGCCAAGTATCCATATCCCGGACAGCTACAAGAGAAGAGGTGTTTGTTACAAAGGCAATCCATGCCCACCAATTTTTTATCCTAGCAATATTATTCTTTGTATGATTTCTACAAAATAAATATCCAGAAGGTAGAAATCCAAGCAATGGGTTGTAATTTGTGCCACTGCCATTGATGAACAGACAGAAGGACTAATCTTAATCCTCCATCAAACTAATGAAAAGATTTAATAGGAACCACATACTCTGATGGATTACAAAGACAAGAGAAGACAGCAAGCTTGACAAAAGCTCAAACTTCTCTAAAACACACTAACAAACAGCTGCAAATTTATTAAATAGTCATTGTTTCACGATCACTTTTACTTTACGACAAATCCAATCAAACCTGAGACTTTAATCTCAGCTTTCTATCTTCTGGCAGTCCATAAACCGAAGAATTTTATTATCTAGAAATGTAAACACAGCAATGTTTAACCGAAATGTGTATTTGGCAAAGGCAGTAAGTACCTGGCCAGAAAGAACCTTTTTGTTTGTTTTTTAAGTTGGCAGAAATAAAATAATTAACACTTTTTTTCACTTAATATATACAAATATATTAGAACTCATTATCAAAGCTACATTTTCATAAAAATGCTGCAGAAGTTTGTTTCAAAAATACCCTAGTCCACACTTATTTTATTTCTGCTACATAATAGATGTCAGAGTTTGGCTAGCATTAGACCAAGCAAAGACACTCCAGAGGTTCAAATAATGTCCTGGTTTTCTTAGCTCATAAGAAGCAGGCATGTCCGTGAGCAGCAGGCATCATCTGCTAAAACAGCTTCAGATGAGTGTTTGATGCCACTACATGCAACCATCTCTTTAAAAAAGACAGTTAAGATACATGAGGAACAAGGCTACGTTGAGCAGAGCTGCAATTCCCTCCCTACAGGTCCGAAGCAGAGAAGAAACAGATGGGTTGAAGTGGCTGCAAAGAAGTAATGGTAAAAGACCTCAAGATTTTCAACTCTCTGTTTAGCATGACCTGCTAGCCCAGCAGTAAGCTTTTTTTTAAATGATGAGGATGCTTATGAGACTTTTAATGGTGAGGAAGATACTTCTAGTATCTCTTAGGATACTCTTGGGAAGCAGTAATGCGAGAGCAGGAGCTGCTCCTGCAGCGAGGACAACAGGCAGCACCCGCTGGCTCAGCAAAGCTGGATCCCACTACACGCGTCCTGCTGAGCAGATATCAGTAAGAGTCAGCAGACATCCATAAGAGTGACGTGGTCCTGCACTACACTGGGTTGGCCTCGCAAATGCTGAACATCTTGCATGTGCGTTTCAGCCACCCCTGAAACAGACTGTAAGTGCAGAAAATATCAGTGTATGAATGTCATCGCCTCCAAACTGCTCCTGTAGGCTGCATAAAACTGTTCTATGATCAGAAATGGGAAAAATATGAACATCTACAAGACAGTCTCTTTAAAATACAGTCCACTTTATGGAAAAGTTTGAGGGCCTATAGCACGGAAAAAATAACCTAAAAGAAAGTAAACAGAACAGAATAAGGATGGTGGGAACCTAAGTAACATGTGTTTAGTAAAACAGCAGAAAACATATGTTAGCAGAAGGAAAAATAAGCATAACTGAGTAGGGGCTTGGGTTGGCACTGTTGTCAGAAAGGCTCGAATGAGGAGCCAGGTGCCACCGTCTATGTCTGTGTGGCCCAAAGGTCCCTGACCAATGATGGGGACAGCCGAAAGCACAAATTTCTCTTTTGCTAGAGAAAAGTGCCACTGAATGGTGCAATAAGAGAAAAGAGGATAAAGAAATGCCTTTAAGAAATATGCTTGATCATTTTTTTTTGGAAAAATGTGAACATATTTTGTGCGAACATCCTACCGTTTCTCAGAGCAGCACTAATGGGAGCTGTCAGAGACTTCCAGCTCTGGGATCCCAAATGCTGCCCAAGGGCAACTCCATCTTTACAGAAAGTTGGATGCAATGACAAGGAACTGGTTCCCATCAGCCACATGCAGCTCACCAGGTTTTGTCCCTTCCTCCATCTCAAACCACCAGTCTCAGCTTGGCACACACCGAGGAGCCCGGACTGCCAGCACAGTCTGTGGGCTTTGGAAAGGATATGTGATAATAATTATCTGTTACTCGCACAGTGCCACATGTTTACTGTGGAAACACCGCTCTCAGAGCGTGCAAGCCCAGGTCTGCTCCAAGGGCAGCAAGTCAGCAGGGAGATCCCCACCAGCTCCAGCGGGCCCCGCACAGCCCGGTCTCTCTTACGGATTTTGACAAATACTGCCCGGCTTCCCTTGCAGCGAGGATGGAAGGAAGAAGAGCAAGACATGCAACACGCCATGGGGGAATATTAGCTCACGGCTAGAGGATCTAGACTACTGAGTTATGGAGCAAGCCACACTGCTTTCTTTTTTACAACTATTGCTATTACAACATATTTTGGTCCACTAGAACAGTGGAAGCATAAGCTGTATGAAAAGCAGTTTATTTCTTCTGATGTGCCACAACGAAACACTTGCATTTACTTTCCAGACAAAGTCATGCGCATTTTAACTCGTGGGAGAGCCAATTTAAAGCAACTGCAAGATTTCCCCAGAAAAGCCAGGTCCTTTCCGAGGTTTCATTAAAATACGGGAGAGCCTGCGCTCAGCAAAAGCTTTTCCCAGACAACCACGGACAGTATTTGCAGATGCTTTTTAATATCAGTAGTGATTATGGTCGATACGTTCAAATATGGGTCTATATATTTAAAGTCCTGACAATTTGTAAAGAAAAGAATGTGGATAAAAACTCAGTCTATTGATGTCTAACGAAGCCACTTGAGCGTGCAGTCCTAACAGAAGCAGTTAAGTATTTGGGTAAGTGGGATAATGACTTGTTCCTGGTGTCTGAATAGCTGGACGAGGCAGCGTTTTGCCGTTTTAATGAAGACTCCCAGCCTGGAGAATCTGAGCTGATGGGACATGACAGGCTGATATCCCCAGAAAGGAGAATAAGTTCCACAGAGGAGCCTTCCGGGCTGCGGGAACAATAATGCATTAGGAACCCAAACAGTCACCAAACTGCCATGAGGCCTTTCACAGCCCATCATTGTTTTAGAGAAAAAAAAAAGTTATTTTCTGTTCTTTTGCTGCTTGTTTCTCCTTTGTTTCTTAAGCAAACTGCGTGACTTTCCCACTGTCCCAACATGGCAAAGGGATGGAGAGGTGCAGGGAAAGGGTCCTAAAAATGCATGTTCTGACTTGGGGAGAAAGATTCAATCACACAGAAGCTGATGACAGCCAGACAGGACAGTCAGGATGCCCCATGCAGAGGTCCAAACCTCAGGATTTTTATACAGTAGTGACTAGCATGAGAGTGGCGTGTGTTGGAGAGAATACATGTCCTTGGGGAAGAGAAAATAACTGGGACAAACTGGTCCAATCAAACTGGTTGACTCATGAGGAGAAGCCACATGTCAGGACAGTGCATGTGTATGACCCACTCCAGGCTGGCTGTCTCTAAGCTCAGCTTAACCAAACTCTGGCAGCAGCCCTGGTGCAACTGAAGTAGCTCAGAGCACCAGAGGGGTCTGCAGAGCTGCACCAGGACGCGGATTTTTATTTGGATTGGTGCCTATTCCAGCCCGTGCCTGTGGCTGCCCTGCTACAGCAGCCACCTTAGCCCGATCCACCCTTGAGAAGGCTGCAGTGCTGGACACCGGCAAAGGGCCAGACAGGTCTGTCCAGAGACAACAAGCAGCTCGTTTACTTACTTCTTTGACATAAGCAGTGGCCGAGCTTCCAGACAAAGCCACTTCTAATGCGCAAAAGCTGCAGACATTCTCAACAGGTCCCGCTTCCCTGTATTTTGCAGCTGAGCATCCCTCTGCCCGGGTGGAGATGGGCACTGTGCAGGCGGCAGGAGGGCGGGCCAGGGACCCCTGAGGCCTGGCCCACGTGGGGTAGCTCGCTCGGACGCCCCTGGGCAGCAGCGAGAGCAGCACGAGCTGCACCGGGAAGCTTGAAAAGGAAAACTGTGGGAGGAGAAGCTGTGCATAACGCAACTGCGAATCCCTCTTGTGTGTAAGAGAAAGAAACAAACTCATTCTGGTTGGTATCCCCATCTTTAAGGTAGCCTCTGCTGTTCAGGATTAGTTACTTTATACCTAACACTGAAAAAAATAATTTGATTTGTAGCTAGTACAGCCACACAGAGGATTAAGAACAAATTGATGCCAACTGGATTGCTCAACATCGTACAAGATTGCGATTAGCTTTTATGAAAGCAGCACCTGCAAGCTGAGAATTTTGAAACACTGATTGGGTTGGTGACACTAGTCTGGGGGAATATTTCCGGAGGGTGGGAAGTGAGACGGGCTGGATCTGCTGACAAGGATCAGCACTGCCGAGTCCTGTCTGCAGTGAGGCTGGAAACGGGCTGTGCTTCCCGGCCTCCCTGCTTGCTCTCCGTACGCCCAGCACGTACAGGGTAAATGTGCAGGTGGGGAGAGCTGAGGTGGTCTAGGGGGCCAGGATGCAGCAGCAAGAAAGCAGCAGGTACCTGTGCTGGGAGCAGGACATCAGGAGCAGGAAGGATGCGGGGAGGCACGCACAGCGCCAGCCCCACAGCAGCTCCAGCGCAGCCCTGAGGTGAACACACTTTTCATCTGCAGCTGGAGACACGTTTCCAGCCCATGCTAATGGCCGTGGAGCCTGCACACATTACGGCACTCATCAGACCTGCTCAGATGAAAGGTCCCACTTCAGATCGCTGCACCAGATAGACTCAAGGACCGCCTTGCTGGGGGCCCAGACACCTCCCAGAAAGCTTGATCTTGTTCCATATTGAATCAAAACTACTGCCTGATGGCTCTGATAATTTTTAAGCCTCTCTGAGCTTGAAAGGGAGTGGCTTTTCCTGTGAATTACATCTTCATTTTCATATTACGCATAGCTACACATCCGAGATGGGGAGGCTCTGGGTGCTGCCGCGGGGGCGGCGCGGGCAGCACCGCGGGCTCCTGTGCCCCACACGTCGCACCGCGGCCTTGTGAGGGGGCAGAGACGGGGCAGGAGGGCTGCACGAGGCACAGCTGCTGCCCCCGGTGCGACAGGCAGAAGTTGTCCATCACTGCGGCCCCTTCTGCTCTAACCAGCCCTTCAGGGGACGTGAAAGCGGTTTCATAAAGAACCGAGGAAGCGCCAGACTGATAAGCTGCAGTCACGGGATGCTCAGGAGCTCATCCACATTCAGGGCATGGTCTCCAAGGAAGCTGTGTAACCTGTGCGACGAGATCACAGCAGCGTGTTTACCCCCAGACAAGTTGTACGTCACCAGCCCCACTTCAAAGACAGAGCTCGGATTGAGGGCCTGGATGCTGCCCGAGGAGCAGTCAGATGGGTCCTCACAAAGACTTTATTTTATTCTCAGCTGAAGATCCCCTACACACATTTTTACTCAGATGGTCTGATTAAAACGAGAACTTCTCCAGACAAGCCAGAGCTCTGCTCAAAACACTTTCTTTCAGTTTCAAAGCAGGAAGGAATTAAAATTATTCTGGGGATGGAAAGAAGGATGGGAAGAGCTGAGGGTTTTCTTTGCCAGGGAGCTTCAAAAGCAGTAGCAGCAATAAGTAAACAGCTTCGCTGCTCACAGTGTTTGCACACAAGCTGCGTACTAGTAGCCTCAAAGGGAGCCTTTCAAAGCAACGTTGGCAAAACAAAGCCCATGACATTTATTTTTCTAAATGTCTCTGCCATGTTCTATTTGCCTTGAGATGCGCTGCAGTCTTCACTCAGCTCCCCATGGAATCTCAGACTCGCTTCCCACTGGACAGAGTTGGAACTTGCCATCTTGAGTCCAAAACAAAGGAGGGAACAATGAAAACAGACAATGGTCCCTTTTTGATGGCACTTGTTTACAACTAAGCTTTCAAAAACATTTATGTATCAGTTGAAAGAGTTATTGACATACTGGGCCACATATAAACTTGCCAAATTTCCCTGGAACAGAAAAAATACAGGGAACAAGACCAGCAGGCTGCTCACTGTGCTAACAATTGGCCAAAGAACAGCCTGAGAAATGAAGAGTACTCTTAGACATGGGTGTATTTTTTCAGTTTTTCTGCAATCCCAGACATCATCAGACCATTTGCAAAATGTCTGGGAGGAAAAATAGAGGGCTACTTATCAAGAGAAGGACAAGGGGAGGATTTCTTTTTGTCGACAATATCAGCTACTGTCAACTCCATATACATCAGCCATGAGAAGCGTGGGTTCAGTGGTTCCTTTTGCCTCACTGGATTTGAACACACTTCTCCCAAAGGGACGCAGAGCGATCCCCCTTTCCTTCCCCAAAGTTGCTTCAGTTCCTATCAAACTCCAAAATACTGAAGGCAGCAAAGGCTGGAGCCCAGATGTCCTACCTGTAACATGCGTGCCCTCAGGGAAGGGTGTGGGAGCTTTCCCCACTCTCACCCTGGCTCAACTGATGTTCAAAGAGCAAGTTCAAAAGGAAGAGGAGTGATGGGGAGCCTTCCACATGGTAGGTGAGTGGGTCCTTCATCCTGCAGGCGCAAGCAGAAATGTAACCCTCTCCTGCAGTCTGAAGAGCTTAGACTTCCAGTTACCTTTAGAAATCCCCAGAATAAGAACATTTTCTTTCACAAAAAAATACATTATTCCCATTTTTGGTCTCAAAGGGAATACTTTTTTCTTTCTTCTAACTAGATTTTCAATTGACCAGATGTGCTGATCTTTTATTCTTAAGTGGGGCCTGTAAAAGCATCTGCAGTAAGAAATATTTGCTTGTATCCTATGATCAAAAACAAAAACAAAAGAAGAATAACAAAAGGTTAAAACAGTTAGGCAAAAATATCTCTACCCAATTTTGCAGTTTTGGGAAAGACCCATCAGACCCAGAGAATACTTATGGAAAAAAAAATGTAGACGTTTTGCGCTGGTGCTTTGCTTTTTTAAAAGCACGACAGGAAAAAGAACAAAGAAAGAACTTTGACTGGTTAACAACCTGCATGTCACTAGCCAGTGGCAATGAGATCATCATGTTTTTGGCTGTCTGGTCAACTGAGAAGATTGTTTTTGGATCCTTGCCATTAAAACTAGTAGGCCGAACACTAATCAGAAGGGACAAAGCGCTCGTTTCCTGCTTCTATAGACCTGAACCTGGAGTGGATATTTTTCTCCTGCGACTTGCTCTCCAAAACTCACCAAGAGATAAGCAGCCCCACAGCCAAAGCCCAAGGGATACAAGGGCTTTGTCTAATTTCTGTGCATGGTCTTGGAGCGCTGATGCCAAGAAATGTTGTGTCTGGTTATGATGGATTCAAGTGGGTACATCAGTCACTCTGAGCCACCAGTGCAATGCAGACACACACTCATCTTCAGAAATGACACCACAGTCTCAAACGTCTACCTAATTATTTCTATTCAATCGAGTTTTAGAAATGGGCCCATAACTACATGATTATTTTTTTTCAAATCTAGATAAAATTTCCTGCCAGACATTTTATATGGCACCGATCTGGAGTTAAATAAATATTTTGCATTCTAAAATTAACATAAGACTATCCAACAATTTCTAAAAGTAGGAGACTAAAAAGTTGAACGAATTTACTACACGGGGTAACCCAGAAGGACAGTGGTGCTCTCGGGACGTGCTTGCCCTTACCAGCACGGGACGGCAGCACGCGGCAGTGCACGGGGCCGGGTGCTGCCGGGCGCTCTCGGGCTACCAGCTGAAGCGCAGAGCATCTCTGTCCTTCTCTCTGGTGACACTTCCTTCCTACCTATCTTGCCAAGGGTGCAGACAACCCAGACACACGAGCCAAGGATACCTGGCAGACAAGGAGAGGAGACTGACTGCTCATGGGGTTGCGGAGTTCGCTCTAGGCCAAGGCACACGCAGGGCACTAGCCCATCACGCCGGTCCTATCACAGAATGGTTGAGGCTGCAAGGGACCTCGAGAGATCATCTAGTCCAACCCCCCCTGCTCCAGCAGGGACACCTAGAGCACGGGGCACAGGGCAATGTAAACATCAGTATTATATTCTGTGCCTTCTACACAAATTATACTGCGTTCTTCTGTGCACATCATGTCTTATGCACAGCACAAAGCCACGCCACACGGGCACAACTTACTCATCATTCCCAGGTAGCCCATTGAAATGAGATTTCTGGACATCCTGACATCCAGCATCCCTCTTTTTTGACCCAGAAAAAATGTCAGCAGCATGGGAGTAAAGGACACATCCAGGCACACAACAGCCTAAACAGTGCAATGGAAGAAGCACTTCTTGCTTCCCGTGGAATAAATCACTGGGAAAGCTGTAACGCATACTGAGTTTTCTGGAGGCTTTTCTGCTTTCCTATAGAATCTAATGGTCATACATCTTTCCTTAGTTATAATTGCACTGAATTGCTGTTAATATAAAAGCAAACATTTTTCTTCACTCTTTTAGTTGCACTTTATGACAAAAAAAAATTCAGAGCTTAGGTAAAACACCAAAAAAAAATAAAAAGATCACGAAAACGCAAACTGTACCTATCTGAGAGATGTCGGCCTTTTCTCTTTCTCTTTTTTCCTTTCATTTTTGTTTTTCCTCCTGTCCTTCCAGCCAAAAGGATCTGCTTATGTTTGTAATTACAGCAGGGTAGGAGGAGGACCAGGACACAAAGTGCAGGTCAGTCCACACGGGTGAGGGATGCTGGGCTCTCAAGTGAAGGCAAACTTCAGCACGGCAATTTTTGTGTTACAATTATTTACGTGAATGAAGGCCGCAGGCTCAAGATGTACTTAGCCAAATCCTGGCTTTGACAACCTCTACCTTGCTTTAATTTAATTTAAATTCATTTGGCAAAATAGCATCAAAAAAAGTCACCGAAATGCAAACTCTGCAAATGTTGAACTTGCTGAGCAATGATGGCAAATCATTGAGGAAAACCTGAAAATTCTCATTTTAGGAGTTCTGACTTGTACAGTCCCATTGATATCAAGAGTCTTAGCTGTAATCGTAATTTTGTATGATGTCTGCAGACTGAGCTCTCAGTCAGTGCTTTGAGACCACACTTTCACTATGGTAAAACTTAAAAAACAGAAAAGGGTTTCCCCAACTGCAAAATGCATCTACTGCTTAAGTTTCATTAAAAAAAAAAAACTTTCTAATTAAGCAAGGGCATATCTTTACATAATTAATTTTTTTCAGCTTCACTGCAGTAAAACTTCAAACCATTTCCAAGCTCAAAGTAAGATTTTAGTCCAGAAAAAAAAAAAATGCCTGTTTTTCAGAGATGTGGCAGGGGAAGAAGACATTTCACGGTTTCCTCTTATAGAAATGAAGCTCCATGTGCTCTCTCCAGGACTGCTGCTCCCTTCGTGTTTAATGGGCAAATCCTTTTGCATTTGCCTTTGAAACTGACTCTTGTGAACAGGAAACTTTGCAGCGACCCGGGCTCCCATGCTGGGCAAGCACTCTTTAAAAACCTCAAGCTCAGTAAAATGACCTCCCCAAACCCTGCTTCTCACTTGGCTGAAATAATCTGCTGCACTGTTATTTCCACAGCCGTAACCGTGGGCTTCCGAAATGCGGGAACAGGTGGTTAAAGCTGATTCAGTAACCACGAGGAGGAAACACTGGATACTGCCTTTCTAACATGCAGAACTGCTTTTACCTCACATCCACACTTGTAACTAGCTCTTCTTCTTGTACAAGTCCACACCTCACATTCAGACACGACTGAGACGAGCAGGTAGGGTATTGTTAAATATCATTTCACATCTGCTGTACTTTTGACTGACTTGTCTGGGGAGTGCAGGGTACTTTGGAAGGGGTGGAAATGCAGGGGCTTGTCAAGGCTCAGGGTGCATCTTGCACTTGTTTCATAAATGCTTTGACTTTCCAGTCAAGTAATGACACCTCCACAATTAATCTAACAGTACTGATCTTACTCAGTGTGTGCTGCAGGGATTTGAAAACACTTTATAGATGGTGGTATTTGAATAATTATGCCATCCTAGAAAATACTGAACCGTAATCCCAGGTTACCATCAGAAACTCAGGAATAAGAAATAACATGGCAACAATGAGGTTGCAGAAGGAGGAGACACAGAACAGTTAAGACTTACTACTATAAATAAACTGTTGCTTCCTTCCCTCCTTTCTCAATACAGAGTAAAGTACTGAACAACACTCTAAGGCATCCTTTATCCAAAGGCAGAAATATTGAAGTTTATTGACGTTTATTGAATCTTCCCCTCACAAAAGAATTCATTTGCTCTGTAACACGGTTAACTTTGCTGCAGTTATTCTAGATTTGCACACACGCAACAGAAGTGAGAAGCTGCTCAAATCACCTTAGAAAGACTGAACTGCTTGAGATATTAACATCTGAGACCCATCTCTTAATACGCCATTGCTCTAATTTCTCCAAGCATTTGCAGCAGTAATCAGAGGTGATCACTGTGCTCCATCCTGCACCTCTAATTAAAGCCTGTTTCTGAAAGCCCCTCTAGCTGCTAATCCCTCTGCTCTCAGCTGCCACATTTTCAAAGCAGGGCAAGGAGACAGATGCATCTTTGGGGAGACGAATCAGGGCCCTGTTTGGCATCCCAAACTGCAACAAAATATCTACTAATACTGAAGCTAACTAATTCCAATGTAAATTGTCAACGTTCAGTAAAGAAGTGGGGCAGAGAAACACAAATAGGGAAAAAACATGGATACAGATGTGAAAATTAATTACTAAGGGTAACTATGCGGTATTTGGTTGGCAGCAGATGCTTCTGTTGGAGCAGATGCAGAGACCCATGCAGCTTGCACAGAAGGCAGCTGCCGGATGAAGCACAAGAAGTCCTCACAGGGGCTCCGAAGACATGGGAAAGGATGGAGAACTGGCACCCCAACAGCAGCAAGTTTAGTCCCCAAAGCATCTGTGTGGTGGCTTGTGCCATCCCCACAGGCCCAGGCACTGTGTTGGCAAGCTCCTGCTTCACTGCAGACAAAGCACATCAAGGTTGCTTCTCCACCACGTCACAT
>NW_010577491.1:39077-66632 GCF_000705375.1 Tinamus guttatus | reverse complement strand
TATCAAATTTGCCCTTTGCCTCTGCTCCTTTCATGTATCTGCCTCTTTGTCCACTTCTTCGGCGTGTCCATGAAGTCCTCCCTCCTCTTCTCACTCTACACCTCCTTCAAGATAACCATGAGAAGCTGCCTTCCAGTAAAGCAAGAGGTGGCTTTCTGATGTTCTTTCCATACACTAAGGCAAGTAAGTGTCCCAACTCTCCAGTGAACGTGCAGGTCTGGCTGTTAGCCTCGTCCGTCCACCATCCTTCACTCCCAAGAAGTCTGACAAACATTTACCATGTCCTTCTCCAGTCCCAAGAGATTAATTTCTCTCTTGTGTTTGTCTACGCTGCTGCAGGTCTCTTCAGGCTGCTGTCACACACTAACAGAACAGTAACAGATGACTACCTGCAGAACAGGATTTATGGTCCCAGTGTGCAGGATTGTGTGGAAATTATTGCGTGGACTTAAGTAGATAGAAAGATGAAATAAGTGACCATGATGGTAGCTTCCTGGTGAGGAACCAGATCTGTAATACCAGGTCTGTACCAAAGAATACATCATGCTTTATTGCCTTCTGGGAGCTTGGACGTGTCTAAGGCAAGAAATGTACGGAAGGAAAATAATCTCATCAGTATGGGGATTTTTCTCTGTTATTGTTCACCATAACCAATGATACAATCAGAAGAGAAGTCCACACTGTGTAGACTCACATTAGAAATCTAAGGCTGTGAATGGAAAGGGGAAGCCCTCTCTAAGATTGCTCTGCAAGGTCAGCCCGGAGACTGCACAGAGGCCAAAGGATGCAGGGGCAGTGCAGGAAAGGGCTGGCATGGGCAGACTCACGGGTGCTTTCTGCGATGAAAGGCTAGTACTAAGATTAGATGGTCTTAAGCAAAGAGGGTGCTAACCTCCCTGTGTTCACAGTTGACAATTCAGAAGGGCTTTTAGATAAGTGGAAAAAACAAGAGAGGTGGTTTTTGTTTGGCTCAGAGTTCTCATCACTGGTTACAGCATCATGTATAAAACAAACAAGGAATTAATATTTTCTCATTTCATAACTATATCTTTCACTTCTTCGTTGTATGCTGCAGTTCACATTAAAAGAAGCTAAGTTGTACGTTGCATGCTGATAACTGCTGTTTGCCTCTCTGGCTCGCAGCCACGCAGTGTGTAAACACGTCTTCCCTTACCACACATATCTCTCGGGTCTATGTAATTTATTCCTTCAGCAAACCTGCGGAAAATGGCTGAATGTGTGAATGTGAAGATTCACCCTTTTGGAGCAGTTTTAATGGTTTTTTAAAAAAACCCTCTACATTAAAAGTAATAATTAAAACAGTAAAATATAAGTACTCAGGGACAACTCTATTGATGTGTGCACGCACAATGCTGACGGTATGGGAAACACCAAGCTATGGCCAAAAAAAAAAAAAAAGGTGAATAAATTATGCAATTTGTGACCTAGGCAACATCAGTGAAATAGAACAACAATTCTGGACCCTGCAATGGAGAGAGATAATAGAAAAAGAGGCAGAGGGGTGATGCAAGGCTAGAAGTACAGAAGTTGCTAACAGAAAAAACACACTAAGGCAGAAAAGTGAGGAAGTTAAATGATATGAGAGTGAATAGGTGCCATGAAAATCAAAGCAGTTATAAGAGACAAATTAAGACAGACATAAGGAAGACATTGCAATATAAAATAATATAAACTCACATAAAACACACAGAGATAGGGATTTCTAACATACTAGCTAACACGTGGTAATAAAAATATCTTTACTTTCCTCTAGCAAAGTTACAGAACAGTTTTATGCTCTAGAAAGCACACATTAGCGGGTTGTTTCTCCTAAATTAAAGCTGTGATAAGTAGTAAATTCTAATGACAAGATAAGGAACTAGCTGATGATGCAACAACATATTAGTTTAGTACTAGTAATCAGGAGCTAGTAATGAACACTGAATTCAACGTATTTAAAAGTGACTTGCAAAACAGCACAGAAAGATCTTTCTTTCCAGTGATACTGCTATCTGCATGATTCAAACATGGCATAAGCTCATTTAACCTAGGAGAAACATCACAGATTGCACACTTCTCATATACTGATCTTAACGACACATTACAAAAGCTAGAGATTGTAAAAGCAATTTTATTTGAGCTTAAAGAAGCAACTTCCATCAGGGCCTGAGAGACAGCCACTAAACGTTGAGTTTGCAAGTGCTGTATTTGAAACGGTAATTGTGAGCGCTGCCCCTTGCTACTCTTATCCGTCTCCTCGCCCCATTTAAGTTCTCTCTCTGGCTGCCAGCCCTAAGTGCAGCGTGTGGGCTTGGCCCTCGGCACTTGAGGAAGTCGTTCGGGGAATGCACATTCAAAACCTGAAAAGGAGGCTGCGCGCCACAGGCAGGGCCGGCCAATGGAGCCACCACGGATGGCGAGGGTTACTCCTGCTTTATGAGCGCTACTACTGCTTTGTGAGGGTTACTCCTGCTTTGTGAGGGCTACGCCTGCTTTGTGAGAGTTATTCCTGCTTTGTGAGGGTTACTCCTGCTTTGTGAGGGTTACTCTTGCTTTGTGAGGCCCGGGCACACGGCCTCCCGCCGAGCGCGCGTCTGTTCAGCTCAATTAGGCCGCCAGTCCTGAGCAGGCGATGCCGGCACTGAGAGCTTTCCCGTCCCACCCTTCTCCTGTTTGCTGCTATTCTGCCTGCTGGCAGAAACATGAAGTGGTTATTTTCACTTTTTTGATATCTTTATGGCAAAAAGATATTAAGTTCTTCCTGTGAGTGAATCCAGAAACAGCTGAATTTCTAGTTAATGTACCTGTATGTTGATAAAACTAGAAAGATAGAGAGATGATTTTTAAAGGAACAACAAATAAATGCTGCATTCCTGATTACAAAACTGGATTCCTGATTCCTCTTTTAGAGTCATTTCTTCAGCCACCTGAGCAACTTGCTATTTTATGTGGCATTTTACCTAGAAGGAGTCATTTTAAGGTATACCCAGCTGACAGTGCAAAGGCAGGATCATTTACGTTAAAACATAATCGAACCAGTCAAGCAAGCGCCATTGGGTTTCATTAAAACAAGGCTGTAAACTCACACCTAACGCAATCTGCCACTTGCGTTGCAGACCTCCGTCAGCTTCGCCTCCTCAGCAGGCAGCACCCGAGTGGCACCGGCCATCCTTGGCGCACCCCCATGCTTTAAAGTCCATGACCGCCTCGCTGCTGCGCTCACGCTGCGGCGTTGCAGCTTCAAACACATCCTGGCAGCCTCGACCAGCAGAAATCATCTGTCACTCCAGCTCCTGCTTTACAAGCTCGGGAGCCTTTTCTTCTTGACACTTCCCCAAAGAGAGAAATGACAAACGCAGAACTACTAGCTAGCAATCATGTAAGTAAGTGCTCTCCTTCTTGAAGAGCTCGCTGTGAAGGGAAGGTAAGCGAAGGAGAAGCCCTTTGATAAGGGGCCAAGAACTGACACTAACAAGATAATCGGAGCCTTCAAACCTGTCCTGCGCACCCAGCACCGCTATCTTCAGCTTCCATCTGACAGGAGAATAATCCGATTAATGTGAAACTTCAACACCAAGCCAAGTGTGGTGGCAAAAGACAAAGATTGAATGAGTTTAACTTTGCCTCCTTCTAGCTTTCCTTGATGCCCCGAACGTCAGCTCATGAAGAGGACAGGGGGATTTTGCACTGAGCCTTTTTCTCACGGTTTTGATCCCAGCTCTGTTGCCCTTTTCTACTGAAAATTCTCTGTAGAAAAAGAACATAGCCTCTCACACACAACTGCAGGATTCCTTATTAACCATCCCAAAAGCAAAATCCCTCTGGCTATTTCCCAGCTGTCTGTAGGGAGGAACAGAGAGCTGGGGACTTCACCCAACGTGCCCTCAAAGGGGATGAGCTGCCTCTGAAGCCCTGCCTGGCACAAAGTTAGTGCTGCACATGGTAGAATGACAATGCCACGCGCAGGTCACAACACTTCTTGCTGCAGAGCCCCCTCATCCCCATCCTTTGGGACACCCAAGCCCTTGCAGCCATCATGGCTGCTGAGCACTTCGACCACCATCTGCACGGAGGCCATCTTGGACACCAAAATGTTATTTTCAGCAACACAAACATTCATCCAAGGTGAAGCTGCAAATCTTGTCACCATTTCTGTAGCAGTGTCAGGGTCCACATGGCCTGGCCACGGAAAGGTGGTGAGTGTCAGGAAGCTAAAGCAGCCCCAGCCCTGGTGAAGGCCAGTGCCAAGCCTACCACGGTGTGTGCTGGGCTCTGCAAGAGCAACCTCCTGGCCTAGCAAAAAAGCCTGACCTATATCCTAACATGAGGGAGGAAGGCAGATCGTTTCCGGAGCACCAACTCAGCCAGGAAATGTGTTAACATCAAAAGAATGGGACTGAGCTCCCAAAGCTGATGTCACTAGCTCCTGACTTCTCCTGCCTTAGGTGAGCTGATTCACGCATTTCATGGCTGTGAAGCATGAAAGATACCATTGTTCCTAGAAGATCTCCATCGATGTTGCTTCCATCTTGTTTTACTGTTTTCTTGACTCTTTATCAAGGAGTCCATGCCAGAATTTATATCTCAGCTTCTATCTTTAGAGATGTGTAAATCCAAATAATTTCTTGGCTAACTCTTTCTCACCTCTTGCGAAGCCAGCTAACCATAAATCTGAACATATGGGATCACGGAAGAAAAACTGAATCCAGACAAGGCTGCAGCTCAGCCCCAGGTCTTTCAACTGTTTTCCTGGTCTGTTTTTCTCTGCCTCCTCCGCCTTCGCTTTTTCTCACCAGTCTGGTGCAGGTAATGAAGTGAGAATCTGCATTTTGCCTCTGGCAGGAGTTTTTTTACTCCAGATCAGCTGCCTCTGACTGGAGTAGATGACATCTGGTACAAGAATGGGATGCGACCAGAGCAGGCTGAATTAAAAGAAAAACTTACTGCAAGACCACTTCAAGAACACTGCTGGCTACCCTGAGACCACTTGTTGCCTGCAACAGCCACACCACTTTCATGTACTGTCTCTAGCGTGTGAAGAGCAAGACCATACATGCACCTACACAGAGCAGCCGAAGAGGTTGATTCAACTGAGAGGTGCATAAACATCCACAGTGCTGGAGACAAGTGCCAGAGAGCTCCACAGCACCCTGGCAAAGGTGATGGGGGAATGATGGGACACCCAAGCCCTTCTTGGAGGCAGCGTGCCCTATGGCCCAAGAAACCCACTGCTGCACAACTTGGTGGAGTCCATGACGACTGCTGAAGGGGCTGGAGAAGTACACTCTGAGAAAACAGAGCATTCAAATGAAACTGAGCTCCATTAAAAAAAAAATAACATCCCACAGCTCTCAGTACAAGAAAATCAACTTGAAACGCAGCGCATGTACGTACATGAAACCACTAACACAGGGCTTCAAAAGATGCGTTTGGGAGGAAAGGAGGAGCTTGGGAGGCAGCGCGCGCTGCCCAGAAAAGAAGCCTACAGCAGTTTTTGCCTCAATGTCTTTGCCAACAGCCTTTCATAAACAATGTTGGAGAGAAAAAGCCTCCATAAAAGTCAACAATTGCAGTTTATTATGCGATCCATGACCTATTTGTAAACTGACTCAATTTCTTAATTATGTTCATCTTTAGATGGTAAGAACCATATAAAAATTTGGTATCTTTTGTGAAGCTTTAAGTGAGCAAATTACCTGCTTCCTGATCCTGGCTAACATCTTGGTGCCTTTTGGCGTAAGTTCATTCAAGGAAGAGTATGGAAAAATAATACGTTTGTGAAAAAGAATTTATATAATCTGCTACTCCTATATTGGTTCAAATCAGAACAAACAGGCAGGCTCAGGTAAAGCTCGTACACACAAAACCTGCCTTTCCACAGCACTAAAGAGGGAGAAAATTGAGACAGTTAACTTGTATAGACTAGCATTTGGATGGCTTTAGTTATATTTTTAAAACATGCTGCGAGAAGCACATTGATCTGTCTACACTGGCTGAATACACATGAGCTCAGGGGTCGGCAGCCGTTCAAGGCTGGCATGCCAGATGATATTTTTCTTCCACAGAATAAATTTGCCAAGAGAAAACATGAAAGTTCTTGGAGATGCTACTTCTGAAAGGGACAGGATGCAATAGATCCAGTACTGAGGTCTAGAATATACATATATATATATGTACACTTTTTTTTTTTGCTACATTCATTCTTCCTCATTTTATTTAGTGGATTTCAACTATTATTTTACAGGACAGAGAATATTAGCACTCTTAAACTGCAAAGGCTGGTCACTGAAGGACTCCTTAAAAGCAGTCAAGTAACTAAAACTTTAAAAATCTTTATAAGTTAACCTTTAGGCACTAAATTCAAATTTAGCCTACAAATTAAAGAAGAATAAACTGAATAAGGCAATGCCTTACTTGAAAACAGCAATTAGGCAATTTAAACACACCAAACACACCGAGTCTTCAACTGAAGACAGGAATAACAGCGTAACATCTTTTCTTCTTATTTATCTGTCTTGTCTTTTTTTTGCCACTGCAGTTTTTTCTGGCTGACATCACAATTCTGCTATTTCCACTAGCACATACTAAAGGATTACAAAAAAAAAAAAAAAGGCAAGAATTTGCAGATTTTTGTCTAATTTGGAGTAGGCATTTAACTACTATGAGGATGCTCAGGCCATTCCTAACCTGCCTTGCCTCTAGCACTCCGAGTTTTGGTTCTTTAACTCCTTCGCACTCAAGGACTAAACTTTTTTTTTTTATCACTAGCCTGATAGACTTCAAACAACCTTATGTTCTGTAAATGAAACCTCCACTGCAGATCTTTTTGCAAATGCAAGGAAAGAGAAGAAAACTAAGTGCGCACCAGCCCTGCATGAATAGAGAGAAAAAGAAAAGTTTCTTTCTGGGATTTTTTGTTTGGTTGGGAAAGATCTGCAATTGAGCTCAAATATCCTTTTTTACTAAGACTTTGATATCTCCCAAGTCATACAAACCCTCATTTTTGGAAAATAAGATGAAGACAGGTAAGCTAACCATATTTAAAACAAAATACCAGTAAACAACTGGAAAAATTACTGTGTTTTGGATCCACTAAATAATTTCGAAATTGCATGAGAGGATTGTTTTCCTATTATCTCACATTCATTCCCAGGTCAGTTTGCAGCTGAACTTACACTTTCAGGTTTCCTCAAGTAGATTATTTTGAAATCATAACCCCATTAAAAATGGCCATTAACAATCTGGGATGGAAGTTTTACAAGATTTTTAATGCAACAGAAATCTTATTTCATGTATAAAATTCTTAAACTTTCCATATTGCCAAGAAGAGCCTAGTTGCAGCCTGTCTTGTGGTGCATTTCTAGTTGCTTGAGAAACAGCAGCAAAGATATCTCATATTGGCAGTGAAATAACACAAGAATCCATACTGCAAGGGCACTACCGAGGCAAAGCAAAGCATAAATCCGCAGGGACTGTGTCCACCACTGGAAATCTGCACTGAGGAGCTCTCAAGGAAACCAAAAGGCATTAGTTTCTCTTCAGACTTCTCTCTCAGAAGATGACTGGTTCAGCGAGGATGAGGATGGGCAGACGGTTCCCCTGCGTGTTACACAGCTTCTGTGTCCCTCATCTCCGCAAAACTCCCAGACTGGCACCAGATCTACTTGAGAACACCAAAGGACCAGGATTCTCATTTTCAGTAGAAACTGGGTATTTCTAGGCATTTTTGTTCTATTTTTCTATTCTGTACAGGGCAACCTGCCTTTCCAGCAAAGCCTTTATTTGGGAAGGGTGGAGACATTTGATTATACAGTCCTTAGCAAGACTTTTTCAGCAACCCACATTTCTTTGTGTTGTGCAAATAGAGAAAAAAAGATTAGCCGATCACTACTTAATTTGAACTGTTAACAAGTAACCGGCCTTGATTAAGTCTATTGTGAAGGAAAGGATAAAAAAAAAATTACTGTCCAAACAACCACCTGGCTGGTGTTTGAGCTGCTCTGTACTACCTAAGTTTGAACTCCTGCCTTTCAGAGACCTAGCAAAAGTGCACAAAGGACCAGGTGATTTTATACCCATTACAGCCACAAATTATTTGCCTCTCTTTGAAAGAAAGCTTCATGAGAGACCCTTCTTTAATGCAATGCCTCCTTTTGATAAAACTACTGCTTTTTTTTCTCAGGTTGGTCTGAAACCCTGAAATGACAGCAGGTGTGAAACGCTCGCACGGTGGCAGTTAAATAAAAATGCAAGAGAATTACATCAAAAACCTAAAGCAGACTGTGCCCCTATGAAATGTGCCTCCTGCTACGTAAGAAATAACAACAACCTCTGCAAGTAAATACAAGCCTGAAGGAAACCCACCTGCTGACCAAAGGAGGCAACTTCACGGCCACATGAGCAAAGTTTCCTTCAGCCTCGCGCCGAGCCAAGAGCAGCGGCTCTAGGCAGGGTGAGAAACTCTTGCAAATCCCTTTGGGGATGGAGCAGGGGACACGCACACAAGTCCTCACAGCTACACAGGGACAGATTGGAGCTTCCCCCACAACTCCCCCTTTGATGAAATCCATTCAAATAGCCCATAAACCTTCTCCAGAAACAGATTTTTATGTAGGTATGTGCATAATAATAAAATATTATTGAAACAAAGTTAGACAAGTTCAGTGATATTGTTTGGCCCTCTCTATAATACCTGCAGCTGGACCATTTGCAGCCCTAAAGTCAAATCAGCAAGAAATTGCCCCTCTAGGCACAGGTGTAAAAGTCACTTTGGTACTATGCAATGTGCAAGATTTGTCACCATGCACCATTAAAGACTGTAAGTTTACTTAAACTGGAACAGAAAGGCCTTTTTATATATGCAGGGAAAGGACAGTCAAGGAGAAAAGTTGCCTGGTTTGTGACAAGGAAAAAGAACCCGGTCCCTTTTTATTTGTGCATTGGCATTCTGGTGGGAAGCCAAAACATCATTGTCCTCACACCCACAGAAGCCAACATGGAGCAAATCCATTGCATTGGATGGGGTTTATGCTGCTCTTACTGAAAATAGAACTTGGCATCATCAATTTCAATAGCAAAGCTCTCTTGGCCCTGTGAATTTCAGCCAAATGCTAAAACAGTAAAATATATGCCCTGGGAATATAAGAACAAGGTGCAGAACCCAGCAAAATCCATCTCATTTTTTTTCCACACTTTAAATGCTATTTGCATTTCTGCCAGTCTGCCTGGTCTAGCAGCTTGTGCCTCTGATCCTCAGCCCTTCACAGACTGCAGACCGCTCTAACTCAGATTATCTTGTCTATGCAGCGCTCACTCCTCCTGGCAGTTCTCATCCTCACTGAAATATATGTAAAACAGCATGCATGGAAAGAAGGGGAAAAACCTAGGTATAAAGTGTCATTAATATTTTCATTAACTTGTTCTATCTATTCTTGTCTTTTTCCTGGTTTTACAGTTACAAGTCCAACCACACATGGAAAAAGCATGAAAAAATACTCTACTCTGGAACAGCTGATACAGAGCCAGCACTTGGACATCAGTTTAAGCTCAACACACTCTTCACCACTCTGTTACATCTGTCTGTCCAGAGCATCATACGGAGAAACAGGCGCATGGACTGACCAGGATCGTGTACCCAATGCGTGTGCGCCCTAGAGACAGATGGTGCTTCTTTCCTTGTGCTTTGGTTCCTCATCACAAACATAACAAAAGAAAATCAATCAAAAATAAGTCATGATCAGATGACAGCAAAGCTGCACATTAAAAACCACCACTAACTGAAGCTGATATCCATTTATTTCTACAAGTGAATTCAGCACTAGCTGCCTTACAGCATTTAATTCCAGTTTACAATTTTTCAAAATTCCAAAATACATAATATGGAAGATAAACTTTATATATCTAAGGTCGCCCATGACTGAATTTAGTATGTGGCTCTAGATGGCCTAAGGAGTATTTCACCAGACCTCTATGTGATCCCACATACGCACACTTACTTCAGTCTTGGAAGAAAATATCCAAGCAAATGAACGAGAGATTTAACTAATCCAACATTCACTAACACCCATAGCCCCTACACTGCCAGGGCACCCCAAATCTCAGCTACAGGAGATTCTCTTAGGATAAAAAGGGATAGTGTTGTCTTCTTTTGTCTTCTTTGTTTTCAAGACATAATAATGGTGATTTCAGTTGTTGCCAAATACAGAGGCCATTTCTGTCATGCGGATTTTTGCCACTGATAAGGAGATGAACACTGCCAAGCATTCTTCATCATGGCCACTGAATAACCATTGATTTTAAATAATATTTAAATAAATTGTGTATAGTCTGTTACATTGCTAATTATCCAAGCACAAACTATAAAATAGCTCAAAGATCAATTATTTTCAGTTATTTCAATGCTCCAGAAAACCCTGAAAAAAGATGGACATGTTAGAAAATGAAAAGAAAAAAAAAAAGCTTGGATACTAGGATTTGGCAGGAAGAGAGAAGGGCAGGGATGTGAATGGTTCTGAATTTGCAGCCACTGCACAACAGCTTAGGTGCATTCACTTATTTCCTCACGAGCTCTTGTTATGCTGGACTTTAACTCTAGCATGGAACTGTAATGGAAAAAGTGACAATCAAGATCAAGATCAGAAGAGGGAAGGAATTTAGACTGGCATGATACCAGTAAAAGTTTTAATCCAGCTCCCAATGAAAACAATAGGAGTTTTGGCACTGGCTGTAATGGAAGCAGATCTGAGCCTACATATCTGTATTTTTAGGAGTCTACAGAACTCTTCTCTAGTGTCCAATTTTAACAGTGACATCATTCCACACATTTATTTTTTTTCCTTTGAATTCATACTTTTAAAGGAAAATATCAGAGTGTTTTATTGTGGATTTGAATTCTGGTAAGAAGCTAAGACACCAAGGCTGCAAGCCCAATACTGTTCCCACGTTCACAGATGCTAACACGAAGTAATGGCATTGATTCTGAAGGGGCTTATGCTGCTGTGATTGAAAACAGATACACACGTGTATGTATATAGCAAATACCTTTACCTTTCTTAGATTATTAAAACTCAAAGTTCTAAAATATAACATACATTTCTGTTTTATGACTTTCTTTTCTTTTTTCCCAATTCTTTCATGTTAAGGAGTTTTCACTTTCAGGTTTGAAGGTGCAGTTTCCAGCTGCAGCTGCTGAATTTTGCTCTTTTTCAATTGCAGGCATGCCTTCTTCAACATAAAAGAAGAATTTTTGCTCACCATATTCCACCAAGCCCAACTGCTCCAAAGTGATCATGCAGCAGTATCTGGCAATTTCTCACAAACAGAGCACATTCTTCTTCCCATCCTACTCTCCTCTCTTACTACAGCCTGTAAGCACTGTAGGCAGAAATCTCTGCGCTTTCACACAGATGGACATTTTGTCAGGGTCGGGTACAAGGTATTTTGCAGAGAGCCAAGCTGGGAGGGAACTGGGCCCTTGGGAAAGGGAAGCCTTTCTTATTAAGTAAGTGTATCCAATGTGAACGGCTTCCTATAGCTATCCTTTTCCTTTCCCTCCCACTTCCCCCCATTCTCACCCTTCTGCCTCGTTGGGAATGCTGCTCTGCACAACCCGCTCCAGCCTTGACCTGTCAGAGAGAAGTCGGGACAGGGATGATTTTTCCCTAAGGGAAATTCTCTTTATTGCTTCTGGACCACGAGCGGGAAGGTGCAGGGTCCATCCCACCGCCCGCGTGCCCTTTGCTCGGCGTGGGAGCCAGTGCTGCTTCTCTCCGACTCCCCAAGCACCAAAGGGTTTTACTCTGTGCTGCAGTGCTGCTCTCGTAGAGCAGAACAAAACCCTGCTCCGTTGCTCTACGGAGGCGTTAGCAGGACCCAGCGCTGAACCACGCGGTGTTCGCACGACCCGTCCATCCATCACAAACCTCAAAAGACTATCGGCCAGGAAATCACGTCTGCAAAACAGACAACTCTTTGCAGTAATGTTAGCTTTAAAGATGAGGCAGAAGCTGTGCTAGTTACTGCTGTGGCTGTGAAATGAAATGTGAAATACAACACAAAATACAACGTTCATCCTTTCAAAGAGGACGTGACAGTCCCACGAAAGGGCTTCCCCTTTTGCTGCAGTTTTAAATCACTGCTTTATGCAAAGGTCCCCAGAAAAACCTCAGCACTGGTGACAGCGTCCCAGGGACTGCCGAGCCAAGAGGCATAAATAACAACGAGCTTCACCATGTGGGATTATTTCTGCATTTCTTCACTCATCTTCCTTTCGGTTTATACGGAGAAGCAGCTTCCACAACTATTTTTAGTGAATGTGTCTTAGTGCTTGTGTTAAATTATTCTAATTATCAAATATCTCCTTAAGCCAAATTTTCACAGTTAAAGTGCATAACTAAGTGCTGAAAACAGGCGCTTATGGCTTTCATGTAGCTAAAACCTTGTTTTTCTGAGGAGGACAAAATTGCTGGGAATAAAAAGGAGACTTGACCAGGAAAACCTACGATGGTTTTATAAAAGTAATGTCTATTGCTTTCACAAGCAAATTAATATAATCTGGTGCCCATCTCATTTTTTAATGCCTTCTAAAATAAACTTTAGTTCAAAAAAATCTGACATATTAGGTTTACAACTATTGTATTTAAATTAGCTAATTTCTACCATGCAGTAGATACAGAGGAAGGGGGAAAAAAGGACCTTAAAATGCAAGATCTCTGCAATGAATAACTTGAGACCATGAGACTAGATGTCCAGGAACTAACTTGGGATCTAATAAAATGGAAATCTCAGTAAAATAAGTTGTTTTCATTCCCACAATATCACAGAAAGGGAGTTTTCCATTCACCCAGGCAGCACATCAATGAACTTAAAAGCATAGGTTGCAGAAGGCTATTGTCAGGAGCACAAAGCTAAAGACCTCCCAGACTGAACAAAGTAGCCAACGGTTTGAGATATTTAACCTTCCTAGTTCTTAATATGGTTTCTGAATGCAAACAACACCTTTTTAACCCTTTTTTCCCCCATTAGTGCATTGCAAAAATTAACATGCACGTATACAATGCTTTTGACTTTAGACAAGAATGCACCTCTAATATACGACACTCCTGTTCATCCCATTCAGGGCTTAAACAGCCCCATGTAAAACACCCTTCTGGGCTGGCGCAGCCAGCAGCTGTTTAAGGGCCTGTGTCTCTTTTCTGGGGGAACAATGATAAATCATTCCCGTTAGATCACGCCTTTCTGCCTGTTGCTTTCTCAAGCTAGGAATGCGTGGAATTGCCTTCCCCCAGCGCGCAACAAAGCCAGGAATGCGGGGCTGCCCAAAGGGCTGCGACTCGGGCGACAGAGCAGGGGAGCAGGGCCGAGCCCGAGCGGCGGTCGGGGGGACGGTGCTCGGCCCTCGCGCCGCCGCTCCCACAGCGACGCGCGGTTTCAACACGGCTCTTTTTGCAGCTCCTGAAAAAGCGGGCATTGTCTCCCAGAAAGACGAGGAGATGGATGATTTTAAACCTAGTAATAACGATCACACTGATGGCCTGGGATGAGGATGCTGGTGTTACGGTGAGGCTGATCTTACCCTTTCTGTTCTGGGTCACGGCCTGGCCCCGGCCTGCACCCAAGCAGCAGGTGACACGGGGCTCTCCAGCATCTCCTGCAACTGCACTGGTGTCCAGCTCTTCTCTCCAGACCAAACCAACCTCCACTAGTTAGAAATCTGATGTCTACTGGTAGGAAGAACTGAAGATGATGACTCAGGTCTCTTGCTCAAAGCTTTGCTCAGGGAAGTGGAAGATCTAGGGCTAAACTGGGAAGTTTTCTGCTTCTGCAGGAATTTGAGGGTAGACAAGATGGTTTGTTCTCATAGGATCTCATTTTCTAGTTCTGTACAGTGCAACTCATTTGTGCTCACTTTTTTTTTAAAATATCTATCTCAACATACAATAGAGCAAGTTTATAAATCTCCAGATGAAATATAAAATAAAAGCTCTTGTATTAATCCACTTTTCCCTTTCCAGCAATCTTCACACATCTGAGGAATCTCCCTGAAGTGAATGACCTAAATTATGAAGCACTGAGGCTCCCTTGAGATGCAGGCAACTCACGTTTGTCTTTGTAAGAATTATTTCTCAGAGAAATGCTAAGCAAAGACCTCTGGTCTTGGTCTAATAAGACAAATCACATGATGAAGTAGGGCTTGTATGACCAAGCTCATATTCTTATGGCATAAAATGAGTTCTTTTATTGCACCATTCATCAGAGTAGTATGGCTGCCATCAGGATTAGAAGTCAAGTATTGTTTTGCCTCAAACCAGATCTCGGTGAAATCTCAGTGGCAATGTGTGCTTATTTTATATGGAGACATGCAGCAGGCCTGAGGGCCATCTGCCAGAGCAACATGCTCAGCCCAAACTTTCATAGCTTTCACTCATCGTCTTTAGATGAAAACACTGACTCATCAAAACAGCAAAATATAATTCATGAAAGAGATCTCTATTAACAATTGAAAGTGGCACATTACACATAATTAAAATCTTTATATAACTCTCCATAGTAGGTTGCTTGAATAGCTCTATTTTTATACTTTAAAGGGGAATTTACAGATTAACTCTCTCTCTCTCGTAGATAGAAGGATTCCTGCTATAAAGTAGAACATTTTTTTTTCTTGCTATTACCCTCTGCTTTTCAATGTTTCAACACTACCTGACACAGATTCTTCATTTGATACTTTGGATAGTACAACAGTAATAAAATAAGGAATCTTTCACTTGCGTGAAGATCAAGAATCACAAGATATTTTTACAGCACAGCGAATAAATCATCGACATGGCAGTCACACTGTACAGAAGTTAGAGCAAATTCCTATTAACCTTACCTATAAATTTGGCAATATGTATCCTTACAGACCTCAAAAAACTCGGGGGAGTTGCAGCCCCTAGTCCTCCCTATGGTTTTAAGTTCAACCATTAAAAGAACTACAGAAAATCTTGTGCCCTTCTGCATGCAGGGAGGAACTGCTGGGAAATGCTGCAAGGCCACTAGTGATTTAGGTGGCATCCCCGCCACCACAGCTGGCCAGTCCAAACGATGTGTCACCCAGGTTCCAGCCCAGGCCCCATGCCAAACTGAAACCACCACCCAACCTTAGATGAGAAATTCTTGCCTGGAGAATGAAAAAAATAATACAGGAAATTACTGGAATGCACTCCCTAATTCAGCACATGAATCCATCTGCATTTGTAAATCAGGCAGGAAGTCATGTGAAGAGATGTTATATGATTAATTGTGAATATTTCTTCTCCCTGCGTTTAATTGAATGCCAAGCTAAGGTGCTGATAAAAATCCTATCCAAAAAGGCATAGCTTCTATAGGTAACTGCGGACTGCAGCTTTACAGATAACTATTTGCCAAGATAAAGTCATGGAAGTGAAACAAAATTAATGGGCTGGTACTCTATAAATAAACAGGCGCTGGATTATGCACTTCCCCTGTTGCACAAAATTTTCAGACATTGTGTAATCCTCGGGATTTGTGATCTGGGAAGCAAAGGGGAGTCTAATGCTGGCCAGTTAACAGGTATTGCTCTTCTTCATGTCCTCAGATCTTTCTATACGATTTCCAGGCCATGGTGCAATGCTGCCTGCAGTACAGCCATGTGGAAAGGAGAAAACAGCACTAACGGGCAACCCGGCTCCTCCGCAAACCAGCAAGGGCTCGAGAGGAAGCAGGGAAAGGAGCCGCTTGCTGACTCCACGCCTCCTGAAACCAAGTCTTCACCTATTCGAAATGCAATTGCTAAATGTTGTTGGCTAATGCTGCTGCATTAAATCTTTCCAGGGCTCCAGATGAGTTGCAGTAACAGAAGAAAACTACCTGTAATGAGCTTTCTTAAGGAGACAGCACTCTTCCTTGCCAGGCTGAAACCTCCACAGCTGTCTTGTCGATCCCAGGTTTGCTTTCTGTGGCTCTCTAGACCTGAGCTCAATGTAACTGCCATACCAAGGCAGTACCATACCAAAGCCATAGGCAGTGCACGCTGCTAGGAGCCACTCTAGCTCTGTGTGGACACGTATCAAGACTTTCTGAACCCTTGGCTTCCAAACTCAAAGTCAGCATCGGAGATGATTCACCTGCAGAGTCAGAAGAGAATTCTGCTTGATAGCTTTACAGTCAGGGAGATCTGCAGGGCAGCAAAACACTGTGGAAATCACAACACTGAGCCACTCATCATGCATTCAGAAAAATTAAGAAAACCACATGGGCAATGAATGGATGAATCTTTAAGTCCGACTGACAAGAATAAATGCTACGGTGTGTAATTCCTTCTGTTGAGTTACCTGCAAGCTACACTGAGACAAGTTTTGTCTTTGTAGATGATTACTGCTACATGCAAGTGGGCCGGAGAATTTTGCTAATAAAATACGTAATTAATACCCTTAGAAGTAAGGTGTACGTAAGGGGTGCTTACAGACTCAGTTGCTGCCCCTTGCCCTCTGCACTCTTCTGGCATAAACCTCACATCCCAACACGCCTGGACATGGCACATACCACAGACACTGCTTACAGCAAAGGATTAGGATAATTGATTTATCGGCATTAATTCCAAGCTGGTGTTAGCTCCTTTTATTTGCATCACTTTTCCACAAGTAGCTCCCTATTCTCAATGACTTCTTTCATCAGAAACAGTTCTGTGCAAGTTTTGCTAATCTTGAGATATTAGACCTCAGAAAGGTCAATAATTCACTTATACTAATGAGAGTCTTCCACCAGGTGACTGAATTTATGCATAAATACATACGACGATAACGTCCTCCCGGTAATTGCCATACACTCCTGGAATAAAATGCTGTGAAATGCAAACATGGCAGAATTAGGCCGCAGGTCTCTATTAAAAGATGGCACAACTGACAGAGTCTGGCTTTTTCATAATAAACATGTGATTTTAATATGAAATTGCAGCAGGTTAAGAAATCCTGTATTAAAGCTATTAAACATCTGTTCATGGAAGTAAGTGGTTTATTCTTTTCACCCAAGCTTGCAATCTCCCATGGGTTAGAGTCTTTCCAATGAGGGATCACAAAGGCAGTAATACCCAAACACAACAGACATGGATAACAATGCCAAATCCTCTTGGTTTAGAGAATGTAAGCCAGATCCTTAACATTAGCTTAATACTATTTTTTTTCTCTCTTTTCCTCTTGTAAATTTAGCCCCGCCCTTCTAGGGATCAGTCCTTACAGAGTTAGTTCAGTTTTCCTATTGGTCCCGGCTGAACTGGTGCAACACAACATTGGGTGCGAAGGGGCAGATGCCTGGGGAAACGGAGTCAAAGTCGAGAGGTCTGCAGAGTCCCTGCTGCTCTTCTCATGTATTGCTAGTTAGCATCCCCCACGTCATGCCCTAACCTGATAAAGTCCCTTGACCTCATGCAACAGTGCTTGGGGTTTTACCCACTTAAAAAGATGTAATTCTGCTGATTTCTGTGACGAAAGCGGTCAGCTGCAGTGAGAGAAACTTAGTGTGATCGTGAAGCAGCAACATCTCACCAGTATAAATCCAAACTTAATGAATATGGAACATGATGCTCCTGATAGTATCAATAATGGAGAAAGAAGAAAGGCTTAAGGCACTTCCATGCTAATATAAGAATATTAGTTCTTACTGCTCCCAGAGCCTATTCTACAGAAAAATTTGAATATTTATGATAATTTTTCCTAACCAAATCTTGCAAAAATCAGTAGCTAAACCTCAGAAAGAATGAGAAGCTTTGCTCAAACAATAGTAAATATTGGTATCTTACTATAGGTATTATAAATTTGAGTCATTAAATTACACTAGTGAACTTTCGAGACTTCTCTGGAAAACCACATTTCTTAAAAAGGGAAGGAGATTCTTGTGATACAGCCAAGCTCCAAGGGCTAGAGCATTAGGAAAAGCAGTTAAGTGTGATTGCTTACAAGAGCTTCTTTCCAGAGAAGATGGATTCTATTCTCTCATGCATTCTCCCTGTGTTAAAGAGCCTATTTTGCTACCCTGACTACATCATCAGGAGCTCAGGGAACGAAGAGCAGCTCACTAAAATGAAAGTAAAATA
Organism: Tinamus guttatus; assembly: GCF_000705375.1. The sequence goes on along the minus strand of NW_010577491.1, from coordinate 48,544 downwards.
ACTATTAGGAAATTTGTCACTTTAAAAAATAGAAAATAAAAAGGTTGCTGAAAGCCCAGTAATTCAAGTACTTCATAACAATTTGCTGGATCTCTGAAATCCAGCGGGATTGCTCAGCAAGTCAAAAGTCCTTGTGCAGGAGCCAGGAATTTGACTCACAAACTGATTTTTAAAGAATATTAACCCATTTACTCTATCCACAAAGCCCTACCAAATCAGCCCCGGGGCATGCTAGTTCGGGCTCAGTATAAGAATGAAGCCCACATAAGTTTTTCTAGATAGCACCATTGTTTATATCAGCTACTTAGAATTTTTTATGGTGCTATAAACATTTTATAGCAATAACAATACTTAGATAGTGAGACATTAGGCACAGGGTGAAGATTTGTACAAGAAATACAATGAAGTGGCAGGCATCAAGAGCAAGCCCTGCTTCTGATGTTCTCAACAACCCTTGACTCGGGTAAGAACTAAGAGCGTGTCCCTGCTTGAGCAGCAGGGCTGGACTAGATGATCTCTAGATCCCTTCCAGCCTCAATCGTTCTGTGATTTTGTGCAATTCTGTGAAACCAAAATTCTTTTGAAGAACTCACTGACTCCATCTAGTCATCACAAGAAGATTCTGAATAAATAAATAAATAAATTGCCAGGACCTCAAACACCTTTCAATCAGGAAACCACAATGCCCAAAAGAAGCTGGGAACTTCTGGTGATAACTGCAGCCAGCAAGCTAATTTGGCCTTTTTATTTATTTATTTATTTTTATTTAAGGTACAAAGATGTTCCAGAGACCAAAAGCTTTAGATGGAAGAAGCTGAGTGCTCCCCACAACAGCAGTCTTTGTGGGAGGGCCCAGTTCCCAGAACCTTCCAAACTGGATGGAGAACTGTCTGCTTTCTGTGATTACTTACACAGAACTATTGCTCTGTGTTGTTCTTATTACCCATAATTATAACTTTTCAAGCACTGCATAAGTGTGCTGTGTCCATCAAGGGAGAAGTCAGAGATGGCCCCAGCCACAAGGGGTTTATGTGCATGTGAGCTCCTTAATGAAGCAGCCAGACAACGTACAGAAGATTAGCAGATGTTCCTGGTGGCCTAACACGAATGGTTAATCCTACACAGAGACAAGTAAATGAGACTTGGAACCTAATGGAATCAGTACAAGCGAGCTTAGCTTTCTAGGAATACAAGGACCTGTGACAGAACGACTTTTGTCACCATAACAATTCTGATAAAAATAGATTGCAACAAGAGAAAAATGTTCCCAAGCAAAAAACATGGCAAAGACAGGCAAAATGAACATGAAAAGAGGGCAAAAAACAAAGATTGCCTCGACTCCTTACCAAAATGAGCCATCCCCTTCAAAAATAATCAAGAACGGCAAAACACTCTGCTCTAATGAACTCTAGCACCCTGCAGGAAAAGGAAGCCAGAACAAAGCTGCTCCTGCCTGGGAACTGCTGCTGCTCAGGTAGGAGAGGACAGCTCACGTGGCAAGAACTTGCAGTGTCGGTTCCCAGAAAAATGTTTACCAGGCACAGACAGATTTTTTTATTTGGAAATTATTTATAATAATTCCCAGTCTATTCGCCCTGCAGCAAACCGGCACTCGCAAGCGAACTCTGCGTGCGCCAGCATTCCAGGCTCGGACAGGGCTGGCCACCAGCACCAGCTGCACAAAGTCATGCTGAGTGTCCCTGCAAATTTACCCTCGTTAGCCCTGCTCTGAACAGTCTAATCGCAATAGAGTCCATTTGCTGACACGCTCCCAGAAGCAATGTGCTGCGAGAGTCAGCACCACAGAGTCCACTTTAGACTTTCCATGCAAAAATGAAATTAAACTAAAATTTGCCTCTGACAGCAGCAGGGCCAGTGAAACAGAATTCAGCAATATTGGGTTCTCTTTTAATTAAGCCAGTGAATAATTGCACTGGGTTAAAATTTCATATACAGCAGCTAACATTTACCAGTAAACTTTCATCAAACTCCTAGTACAACCTGATGTGACATTATAGGAACCACAAAATATATGTAGTCAGTGCTGTAACAGTTATGTCACAATAAAAGAGTTGCTTTTCTTCTGTATATTCAAGAGGAAAGACAGGGATTTTTGTCTTAAAAAAAACCGTAAATATTCAAAAACTAAAGGAAAGCAGCAAAATACTTCCTGTAAAGTCAAACACCTACAAAGGTTTCATCACTCAAATGCTGCAGATTTGCATTCTAATCACCTCAATATGTTTAATGCCTGGAGTGACACAGGCTGTGTCCAGCCACGACCGCAGGAGCAGTGAGATTCTGTTCCCCTCTCCTTGGTGAATCAGACCCTTGGACTGGGGCAGGACAGTTGGTGTGACTAGAGCAGCCAGGATTTGATCTTAGCAAAGCGACGGACCTCACTGCAACGCCAGCAGTGCATTTCAGAGCTGAAACACAGAACGCAAACTGTATCCACATCCTGTTTGGGGGCTTCCCACCAAACCGAGAGGGATCTGAGAAAAAGCAGGATAAAGGTTTCACTGCAATGAAAACTCCCTTCCATGTCCAAACAGGGAGCCGCTATCTTCACCTAGGGACCAAGAAGCTGCTTAGGGAAATCTCACACATTTCAAACCCATCCAGCAAGCAGCAATTTCTTAGCTGTTGTCATTAGCTGCCTGGCTACCTATGTGTTTTCTGCGTTCACCTTGAAAGAATAATGTCCTGCTGCTGACTTGCACATTTAGGGCTTCTTTGGGAAAAAATGTGTACAAATGGTGGGGTGAAGTTCTCATTTGAAGAGCTACTTCTGAAAGTTGCGAGTGGATGGTGCCTGCAGAGCTTCTCTACATCACTGGCAGCCCTGGCGGATTAAATACACATCCCTGTGGCAGGGAAATATTGTGAGATCTCATCTATGGGGATGCCAGGGACTGACAGGTACTCATCTCCTTCCAACCTCCTGGAACCAGCATCAGGAACTTGGCATTTTCAGTTATTTGGGGACATTACTGTGTGAGGTGGGAAAGGCACAAAGCAGCAGTCACCAAGTTGCTTTAAAGCAACACAGAATCAAACTCCTGTGGAAAAAGTGGCTGGACAGGGGACAGAAGACAAATCGCAGCTGTAAATGCAGCAGTAACTTCACATCTCCAGTACTCAGATAGTGATTTCTGTTGTCCAGCTGCATACCTTTTCTCCTAAACAAGCAATGAAATGAAATAAAATAAAATGGAGTAAAGCAAATCTGTCTGAGAACATCTTTCCATGAGCAGGTAAGTACAAACTTTTAACCTAAAAACACCTTTAGCGGGAAAGCACCTTGCCTTTTCTCCTGAGTTTTGTGACTGTGAGCGCACAGGCAGAGACTTCACCTCCTCTTTTGTCCGTTCACTCCATGCTCAGGGTATTCAATATGTGAATTACACTGGGGCCTCGGTAAATGATACCCTCGAGCAGCTACGGTCTCGCTGTTATGAAAGAGCCAGGAAAACTTTCTCGGTGAGAAGCCCCAGCGATGGTTTTGCACAACCTTGCACCCAAAGCAAACGGACAACAACGAAACCACAACCAGCACCTCCAAACCCCATGTTAGAGCTAACGGAAACAAATTTAACACGGCTAGAAATGCAGGCAAAAGAGAAGAAAAACCTGCCTTCCCGGGGACGAAAATAAAGAGCGCCCAAGATCTCTGCTGCCGGGAAGCTGGGAGATTGGCTTTCCAGCAGAACAAGCCCCCGTTTCATGCGGCTTGTATCAGATAACCTTTTACACCCCGACTACCAGAGTTTCGTCTTCTCCGCGAGCTGTGAAAATTCCTCCGGAATGGCTGGGAGCTCTGGGATTTGGGAGTGCGTGCGGCGCTGCCGGACACCCCGCAGCAACGTGGGGGCCCACGCATGGCACTGGCAGCGCTGACGGAGGGAGCATCAGAGCTCCTTCCTCTGGGTGCCCTCACTGCTCTTAAGGGGCCAGAGAGCGCTGGTGGCCATAGCTCATGTGGATACTCACCTGGGAACGGGACTGACGCTGCAGAACTCCGAACCAGAGATCCAGCCTCTATTTTCTCCTAACTTTGGCAAGTTTGAGAAGAAAGGGCAGACCATGACTCCATTTGCAATATAATATTTTAATTGTGATTAGCGCTTTGCAAAGTGCGTCTGCGAGTGCTCCCATAATGTGCTATTGGGGCCTGTATCTACATCAGCCCAGGAGCGTGTCTGCAGCATGTGAAACCAGCTGCTTATCCAAAAGGAAGAACTTTCCTGTGCAAACGCTTACGCGGCAAATGCTGGATTCAAACAAGATTCAGACCAAAACACCAAATGGGAAGGGGGATGTGCTGGAATGGCCCCATGCCAAGGCCGTTCTGGCCCGCGAGGGTGTCGGGCTGGAGACTCCTCCTGCCCTGTAACAGAGACATGGCCGGGCAGGAGGGACGGATGCAGAGGCCCTGAGAGCTGGTGCTGGGAACTGCACATCCTCATTCCCGGCATTTCCGGGGGTTCCAGTCCAGGTTATTCACTTCACCTGTGAGGAAGCCAGGGCCCATGGAAAGGAGCAGGAGATGCGCCCAGAACTGCACTGACACAGACCAGGCATCTTGAACCTGCCTGCGCCTCTGCCCGCTCCCCAGGGCTCCCGACACCTCCAGAGAACAGCCCCTCTCAACAGCCCCTCTCACACACTCGGGTGGATTTTCCCACAAATGCTGCAGTCACCATTTTAGGACTGATGAACTTTCCTGCAGAGGATGAAAGTAAAATAAATGGCTCGCAGGTCCTGCTCCTTTCAAGCCAATTGCCGAAGCCCCTTTGACTTGGGCGAGAACAATAAGACCAATAATAGGTTCTTATTAGGCCCCTTCCCAGCAGGGCTTTGGGTACTTCCAGGAATAACAAGATCTTCCCAAAGGCCTATTTCTTTGTCTCCTCCTTTAATCCCCACCAGATTGGAATTCGGGGTTAGTTTTGTGGCAGGAGCGGGCACAGAAATCCTGCGCAACTTCCATCAACACCTTGCACGCCGCCCTCATCTCCGAACGTCCCTGCATTAGACCTTTCTTCTCAGTCAGTCACGTTGAAAAAAAATGCAAGTTTCTAAGAGATGGCTCTGGGCTAGCCACAAGTTTAGGTCTGAACTAATTAATATTTCTTGTGCATGCACGTGTTATGGAAGAATTCAAGGTAGGTATATGCAATGAGCCACACCATAGGCTCCAAATACGGAGGGCTGTACTCACCAGGAGACTGCTATAACCTCTATGCCATCCCTTACACGTCATTTACTCCTACCTTAATACTCTTGCTACCTTCTCCCAGATTATCCAGCATACGGACAGATTTTATTGCACTTTATCCTACCCCCTATCCTGAAAACAGGTGTTCCCTAAACTCATTTTGGTAAAAAGAGTAACACAGAAATAGCAGGGACTTTAATGAATAATTACATCTTTATATGCAAACACATTGATTGCAATGCTAGATTATTTAACATTAAAATAGTTTGTACCTATTCTCAGCTCTCGCTCTTTTCTGTCTGCCCACAGCTTTACCCAGACACAAGCACAGCAGCTGCACATGCCAGTCCGCAGGCCTGAGAGTAACGGTGAACTCCAGGCTTCTTTTTATTAGGTCCTATTAGATCAGTTCAAAAGACCAAACACCTTCACGGAACCATTTTCCAGGCTGTGCTTTTCAAGCCTGCTCAGAGCTAACCTTTCGGGGCTATGTTTTAAGTGTCTTCCTGGAATCTTTTCCGCTTAATCTAGGGAACTAGGCTGTCATCCTGGTTTAGATCTAAGCAACCTGGGCTTTGCAATCCTGCGAAATTGGAACCTAATTCCCATTGAGACATTTCTTGTTGAAAGTAATTAAACTAAGCATTGATACACAAACAGCACTCCAGAGCACTATTGTTTTACAAGTGACAGAAATCTGCATTTAGACAATGAAATAGGCTCTTCAATTTAAAGGATCCCTTACTTAAAAAAGGGACTACAAAGGTGCATCTTGCAGCCTGCTTTTCCTGAGGAATGTCTATGAGGAGGTTTCAATCACTATGACAACCTCTTTTTAATGCCAATGCTTTTCTAGCCCAGACAACTCTTTCTTGAGAAAGGGCATGTTTCAAGGCTCTGCCAAAACTGTGGTTAAAAGCATTTCTGACAAGAAGATAATCTATGAGGTTACCGTTTTGGCAATCATCAGCTTTCTAAAAGGACTGGGAGTTTTGCGTTATTGCCGGCCAAAAGATTGCTGCTGGAAAGGGTAAAACAATAGAGTGAATAAGGAAAAAAAAAAAAAAGGAATCTGCCATAAGCATCATTTGTTTAAAAACCAGCCATCCAAGGCTCTAACAGTTTTGGCATTTGGGAATTTTGGAGGGCTGCAAAGATGCTTTGCAGAAGGGCAGAGAGGGAGAACAATGGGCACCGTCTCCAAGGCTATTCTTTATTTCAGTCTGCAGTAATTGCAGACTGAATTCTGCAATCTCCACCTACTTGTCACTAGAATCTTTATCTGCAAAGGGAACATGCATGTCTCCACCAGAGAAAACAAAATTAATAAGCTCATGGCTTAATTTTAGAGAACATGTCTTGTACTATATAGGCATCCAGAATAAGCATATGGAACTTTCCCCGCTTTCAGGGACTCTGTGCAGGTCCGTGAAAACTATCTTCTGGTGCAGAACATTGTCAAAGAGACTCCTCAATACTCAGAGCACAGTTCCAAGGCAGCATCAGTTCAGAGGCTTCAGCACAGCCTGGCATGGGCTGCGCGCTCCCACGAGACAGTCGTAGCTACGGGGCCGCACAGGTTTCCCCCTCAGTATGGATTTGCACCCACTCAGGCTCCAATGAGCAAATATGCTCATTTTCTATTCCAAATTCTGATCTGTTGCTACTTTCATGGACAAGTAACAGCGGAAGGTTACATGACACAGTAAATCAGCTGGACAGGAGGACAAAATGGGAATTCCCGAATGCCATCTCGTACAAAGCTTCGTGCTCCCCGGAGTTCAAAAGGTGCTGCAGGGACTGCTGATCAGCGTTGCAAGACGCAGGCCAGGAATGTTTTTGCAACCTTAGCCAACACAAAAGCCCTAGCAGCTGTTGCTATCAAATCTGAGGTATGGGAAAGGCCATACGCATATTCAAACAACTGCCCTACTCCGTGGCCGATGGGAACAGCAAAGTGTTCCTGGAACTGTTTGCTTTTACTGCAGAGCTGTTCTCTACACGTGTAGCTATGCATAAAATAAAGGGATTTCAGTACTGTATGATAACTGTGGTGTTTTATACAATATACAGTAGTTAAAAAATAAAAAAGGGGGAACTGTTACGTTAAGTGCCTAAGCAGAAGATACTGCTGTGTTAAAAGCCTGGTTAGGCTTTGCCTTTCTAAGACTACAATATGTTATTGAGTCTTCTCCTCTGGAAGCAGCACATAGGTTATCAGAAGAAAAGAGCATAAAAAGAAAAAAAAAGGGGACTGGAGAAAAGCTTTTCGTTCTGGGAGATTCCTCAAAAAACTGAATAACTGTCTGTGACTCACTAGCATCTGTTGCTTCAGAAAGCGCTTGAAAGGCTCAGAAAGGCTCAGACTAATACGAGATCTTGTCTCATGTTACTTCACTGTTGAGGAGCGTGCGCTGCTCAGCGCTTTGTCCTCCAAAGTAGTTGCTGTGATACAGTGGGGCACACCTGCACACAGGCAAGCACGGACAGTGTAACTAATATAAGGGTGTTTATACACCTCTCAGAGGACAAAACACTTGAAATAACTGGTAAGAGTTTTGCCTCTATTCTATCAGCAGCAGTAAAGAAACTAAGTTCCTAAATATTCAGCCAAGGGATCTGAGGAATTTTTTTGACAAATCATTTATGAATGCCTGTATGTATGGCTAATGAAAATGAGCTTTGTCAGAAAAAAAAAATCTATAAATGGCAAGGCAGCCAGATGCCTCTTGAGGACAAGGCCACCCAATTAAGGCTGTGTGCCCCCAGCCCTGCAGCCTGAGCAGAAAGGCTCTTCAGTGCCTCAGAAAGCAGCAGGAGTGCAGGAGCTCTGGGCTAAGTGGAGATTCCTGCCTCGAGGGCGTCCTCTTGCTCAGAGGGCAGCCGGTCCGCAGGCCAGGCCGGCAGGCGCTCCCCCTGGGCCATGTGCGGCCTCTGGTAGAGACAGCCACGAGGAAAGCTGCTCCCCGCCTGCTCCTCCGGGATGGAGGCAGCCGGCCCGGGCTGCAGTGGATAAAAGCAGGACCCGCAAGGGCCTCAACAGTGACAAGGTTGAGACTGCGGCAAAGCCAACTGAAGCTCATGTGGGGAGAGGCTAACTCAGCCCCACAGGTTTGCTAACAACAATGAAAAAAATCAGCCCAGAAGACCATACTTTCTAAGCTAACATTTAGATACGTTGTTGGGTCCGGTTTTCGAATCGACGGAGAAAGAGGCAAACACCCAGGCTTTCCCACACAGGGGTCACACCACGGACCCCAGCTAGCTGGTAATACTTATTATCTTTCTCCTATTATTAAAAAGCACAATACATCGATGGTGTTTGCCTCTTTCTCCGTCGATTCGAAAACCGGACCCAACAACGTGAGGTGGTATCTGAGACGCGTGGAGCAGTTGCTGATGATTTACAGCTTTTGTAAATGTGGGGACCTGCAGCCAGCGAAACCCCCCTCCTGACAGCCCTGCTCCACAGCCCGCCTCTCGCAGGCACCACTTCCACATTCCCCATTGCAGGGCAGGGTTCAACATCCCAGGTTTCCTGGGGGGTGATCTTTGCCAAAGCGCAAACAGCTGCTGCCATTGTGCTGATACCACCACTTCCTCGGCTCCAGGGTTTGGGCAATGTCAACAAATTCCTCCTGAAATGACTTAAAATCCAGTGCAGCTACAGGCATCGAGGACATCCTTTCAGCAGTGGGTGATGGTGAACATATTTTAAGTGGCAACAGGAGAAACCAGGGTGGTCCAGACCTCCACAATCACTTCAGTTTGATGATAAAAGTTTGGCTATGTTCACTGAAGGGGTGAAAAGCCTCGTTCCTCAGTGCAGCAGATGCCACTGTGCAGAGTCCACATCTCTGTTTCAGTGCCATGGAAATAGCTGGCTGAGCTCTTCCCTTTTCCAGGGTTTCCTTGTGTGTGAGCTTCTTATGTTCTGATTGGTTTATTTTAACAAGGAGCCTATTTAAGCCGTGGACAGCTCACAAATATTTCTAGGTTGCACAAATAATTATACTAACAGCTAACATATTCTTACAGATCATGTCAACATGCACATGCCGTGCAAACTTTGGCTCAAAGTCAGTGCAAGGTTTACCATATTTTTTTTTCTCAGAAGAAGTAGGTGCGATTTCAACCAAAAGTGTTTGTTTGGAAATAGTGTCTTTGGGGGAGCGGTGTGCGGCAGACCGGGCGTTTGGAAAGACAACAATGACCAGTTCAATATCCAAGATATTGATCCACGGGC
>NW_010577491.1:15318-39031 GCF_000705375.1 Tinamus guttatus | reverse complement strand
TATTTCTAGGTTGCACAAATAATTATACTAACAGCTAACATATTCTTACAGATCATGTCAACATGCACATGCCGTGCAAACTTTGGCTCAAAGTCAGTGCAAGGTTTACTGTATTTTTTTCTCAGAAGAAGTAGGTGCAATTTCAACCAAAAGAGTTTGTTTGGAAATAGTGTCTTCGGGGGAGCGGTGTGCGGCAGATCGGGCGTTTGGAAAGACAACAATGACCAGTTCAATATCCAAGATATTGATCCACGGGAAGGTAGCTACGCTACGGCTCTGGAGCACACAACCAGCACAGCTCCGTTTAAATGAAATATACTGCCTTTGTGAGCCCTGTTTGAGGTGGGCAATGCCTAACAAAAGACCACTGACAGTCCCTTGGCTTGGTCTCAAGCAATTTGAACTTTCCACAGCTTTTTGCAGTAACACAGTTCACTTAAAGCTGGAACTTTCCGGTAATCCTCATGTTAACTTTTAGGCTGGGTTAATAATTCCCTGCTTAATCATCTGTGACTGTGACACCACTGGTAAGAGCTTCCAAAGACTCACCTATTAAAAGCAGAAAAGTAGAAACACAACCACACCGAGAAAAACTTTCAAAAATTAAATAAAACAAATGCCCTACCAAAATTCCATAAAAGGCAACACAGAACTGCTGGGTTTCTTTTATTGCAATGATTTATAACCCAAAACGGGACCAAGACCAAGACGCTACACTCTACAAACATAAACACAACATGAAGAGCAAATATGTTATATTAGATGTCCTTTGAACAATGCTGTTGAGTATTATTTGGGTTTCAGTTTTTGTCTTTTTTTTTTTTTTGATATAAGCTCAAACCTAACACCTAGGAGTAATAACATGCCTCCAACGTTGCCAATATTGAGGCGAGCTCGGCGATGCCCCTTTGGATGAAGCTGGTTCCTCTGAAGGGCTGGTGGCAGCCCCTGCTCAGAGCCTTGTCCTGGGGTTGGCCCACTGCTGGAGCCCCAAACACTTTATTTTCTCTAGATAATATTTTTACTGTTTTGCTTTTTTTGTAAACCTGTGGAAATCCTGCTTCCCGAACTGATCAGTAAAGAAATGCAGCACACTGTGATTTTGGTGAGAAGAACTTTGTAAGAAATCCAGCCTAGATACCAGGGAGCTTCATGGTCACTTTGCCCTGAGTCTTCCATCAGCAAAGGAACGGGTGAAGGAACGGTAAAGCACCTGTGTGGAAAGGTGACTTCATATAGCAATTAAAGTTTCGGGCTCAGATGTGCTTACAGTTAATATGGTTATAACAGCAAAAGTTTCCAGATCATAAACAAATAAATAAACTGACAGAAAATGTACGGCTTGAGTCAACTCTCCTCCTAAGGATGGAGTAACCAGCGACCCTCCTTGCGTGCAGCCCGGTGGCCAGAGCAGCAGGGCAGCTCAGGAGGTGTGTGCTGTGGTAAGGTGATGGGACCTCCAATCCAGGGGATTTCCTGCCTTTCTCTTGGTCTTTTTTTCTTTTCTTTGATTATCTTAAACAAAGAATTACCAGGAGATGGGCCCACACAGAATTGTAAGGAGAAGCAAACACCGCAGTTTTTGCAAGAAACCCACCCCAAGTCCTGGCTACCTTATCTCACCTATAGCAAGAGGAGGAGTTGGCAGCGACACAGAGCAGAGCACTGCTTTGTTTTGGCAATGCACAAGCTAAAAGGCTGCCAATACATACAAACAAAAAACATAAAAATACATTCACTTCACCTGGTTCTCTATTCTTCTCTGAGATACATGACTAAGCTCTGTTCTAACATGAGAGGGGAGAGGAGGGTCAGTATTTGTGTACTGAAATGGGTATTAACTGTATCCAAAACACAAGAGCAAGAGGAATGAGCACAGCAACATGTTCCATGTGTCACCTGTCACCTCCCAGACAGCAGCCACCAGCAGCAGATCTCCAGGGAAAGGAGCTTCTTTGGTGGAAGCTTCACAGCATTTGCAAGAGATTTATAAAGAATGATGTAAACACTGTAAAAAAATTCCATTAAGAACGAAGCTCATAGCTTTGGAGAACCATGCAACCAGTTAACACCTCTGAAATCTGCTCCTTTCCTGGAAATGGTTCAGGTGTAAATACACTAATTCACAGCAGGATGCCTTGATTTGCACCCTCCCAGGCAGATCAGGCACTTCTGGAGAACCAAATTTACGGTATGTTACAAAATGGAAAGCACTCTTTGCAGACTGCATAGATGGACAGCACGACAAGGATGTGCAGAACCATGGCACTGAGCAAGCTAACAGACAACAATTAATTCCTGCTTCTCACAATACCAAAGCCAAGGATTGCCCAGTGAAATTTCCAGTGGCATGTTTTAGCAGAAGAACCTTCACAAGAAAAGCTGCCTAGAAGTGCATGCATCTAAATTGTGGGAATTGTGACAGGACACTGGGGATTACACAAGCCTCCGAAAAGGATAATACAAACCCAGAGATGGTAGGCCATCGAAAGCTGTTCAGCAGCACAGTCCAGGTGAGACTCGTAGCTCCATAAAGCCTTAAAAGTTCAACTGCCAGGAAATGGACAGTGCAACACGGGAAGGACCAGTCTATACTTGTCCTGCTTTTCATGTTCTTTCCCCAGTATTTGCTAGGAGGCAGGAGTAGAGTAGGGATATTAGGTCAGACGTCCCTTTGGCCCTGTGCAGGGCCCACAGGTAACGCTTGGGGTGGCTAACAGACAAGGTTGGGGCATGCAGGGCACGGTGCCGGGTGGCCTGCACGTGTCACCATCCGCCCTGATGCTCTTTTGCCAGGGCCACCAGGAGCTCTCGTGCCAGGGATGGTCCTTGAAGCGGCACAGCAGGACCACGGACACTGGGATGGGGACAGCAGCTATGGAGGACAGGGACAGAGGAAAGAGAGCAGGGCCATGTTGGAGCAACCAGGACCACCAAGCCTCCCGGGTAGGAAGCCACCTGGCCTCCATAAGGAGCTTCTGCAAGCACTGGCCAGGCAGCTCCTTTGTAACTTCAAATCACTTAAGCATGCAGAACAATGGTTACAATTATCCCAAGTATTTTCTGTCGTGTGTCCTGCAGCTGGGCTCACTGATCTCCTGCACTGGCTAATTGGAGGGTTACCGTCATCACCTGCGCACAGCGCTGGCTCAGGAAGGCAGCCCGCGAAGCCCCCATCCCTGCTCTGCCATCCCTAAAACACCAGGAGATCCTCTTGCATTCTGCCTCTCCTCCTTCAGACTCACTTCTCCTCAAAGAGAAGGAAGTTTATTTTTCTGACTAGCAAATGAGTCCAAAAAGGGTGTGTTGTAATGCATGGATTTACAAAGCAGAATACACCCTAAAGTGTCTTTGGGGAGAACCAGCTTTTCCAAGAAGCTGATTCTTCCTACGTAGTTTATGCTCAAGAACTCATTCCATACGGACAGCCAGACCGTCGGCAGGTGGAAGCCCACGGGGCACCCTACCGAGCACGGCCCCAGGCACTGCGGATCCCATCCCAGCCATGGGATCTCCCCACAGCAGCTCCATACTTCCCATCTGGTTCTCTAGACAGCTCTTCTGAAAATCAAATGAGGTTTCCCTAAGCAGGCTCCTCAGCTGGGTCTACCTTCCAGCTTATGCTTTAAGGAGGGTTTTCCATGCAGAAGAGGGAGCGTCTCTGACTGGATTTGTTTTATCTGCTAAATGCCGCAGGGTCTGGGGAAGGATAACGCCAGTGCCCATCTGGCCATCCCTGCTTCCACCAGGCTCCTCTTAGCCTGTTAAAATGAAGACCTGGGACTTTATGCAGCAAGAGAGGTGGAGATCTGTGTGCGATGAGGATCTTCAACACAGGGTGCCAGAGATGAGAGTAGCAGGAGTCTGATTTAAAATCAAAATGCAGTTCAAGAGACATGAAAGCAGCTTCCTCCTTTGTGCCTCACAGACCCGTCTCACAGTCAAAGATTACCAAGTTTTCTAAACAGAACTGGTTAATTATTGTGGGCTGCTTAACTGAGTGCTACCACTGTGCAAAGTCTTCTGCATATGTTTTAAGAACAAGAGTGGTTTAGGCCTTTTTGTCATCTTTAAAGATGGATAAAGCACTACAAGAATTAGTTCTAGGAGCAAGGACAGCAGTTTCAGTGGTCACCTCATAGTAACATGAAGTGCCCAGCTGCAGCCCCTCGTAAGTGAGACGTGAAGACCAAGAGCCACCGTTTCGTCTCTGACCGTAGCAGACTCTACAATCCTCTCTCACGGCTCTGGGAGCAGCAAACCACAGGGAGACAATGATTCCACGGCGGCAGCAGAACCGCTTCCCAGTGTGGAGCATTTCTGCGCGTTAGCAGAGCCTGGTGCGGATGACTCACGCGCTCAGACTGCTCCCGCTCACCAGATGCAAGCTCGCACAGGCCGAGTCCCGCTCGCGTGATGCTGTCTCGGGAAAGCAGTCAGAGCCTGCAAGCTCCCGCAGTATTGTGGAGAGGACGAGGACACACTTGGACACTTTCTGCATCCTCGATGCGCCCCACGTTCAGCCTTTGCATCCTCCCTCCTTTCCAAACCCACTGAACTGCAGCCTCTGAGTACTGAGGAAACAAAGCAGGAGCTGGGGGAGAGGAGAAAGGAAACAAGTGCGGACAAGGCTCAAGTTAGCAGTAGATAAGATGACGCCTAAAATACTAGTAACCTCCCTGGAGCCTCCTCTCTTTTTTTTTTTGCAGCATCGTGCCTGCCGGTGGAGTCTTTGCAGAGATAGAAACTCTTTTTTGAACCGTGGCCAGAGTTACAAGTACAACCCTCCGAAGCCAGAAAGGTTTCCTGAAGTGTGAGAGAGGCCAGAGCCCAGGCCTTTATATTCTCCCTCTTTGTTCAGAGCAGGAATTTGCAATCCAAATCCCAGCCGTGGCAGGGCAGGCAATGAGCCCCTCAGCTGTGAGCAAGAAGCGTCTCAAAGAGCCCAGGAGGCTGCTTGCCAAGGGGCTGCTGTGAGACGAGGTGAACAGAGCTGCAGGAACTGCGTTAGCAAACCTGAACCTGTCCTGCAGTGCGCAGGAAGGCGATCACTACCCACGGCTCCCCAATAGTTGCAGACTCCTTGAAATATTAACAGGGTGATCAGCATTTGCTTATCAGTTACAGTGGTGCCTAGATAATTCAAAAGGACTTTGCCAGAGTACATAAAAACATCCTCTTTCTCAGTACTTTTACCATATAGAAACCCTTATTACCATAAACTTTCTTACATTTTTAAGCTAAGATTTGCTAAAACGTTTTTTTTTAAAAAAAGAAATTTAGAAAGTCAGCAGTCTACCTGGAATGCCGGGCTAAGAATATTCAGTTGTTGATTTTGCAGTCTTTATCAGTGTATTTCCTTGGACTCTACGGGCTTCCCAGGCTCAGGCTTTTGAACGCTCCCATTTAAGAATCTTACCGGGCTTTGCTGTGGGCAGCACGGGTGCGTCTCGCAGCACAGCAGGTCTCAAAGGCAGCAGGGCTTTGCATCGAGGCACGCAGGGAGTTTTGTGCCTGCAGAAGGGCCGTGGCTGCCAACCCCCTTGCTGACCTGCCTGCGTTGGGCACACGCTGCCCTGCCAGCTGCACTCAACAAACTCTCCGCAAGTCTGAGTCGAGGCTGTTGCACAAGCCCAAGGGAGGAACAGAGCAGCCTTTGGGGATTTGCATGTTGAGAGGACTTTCCAGAGACTTTTTACCTTCCAGAGGGGACAAAAATACAAGTATGGGCAAACCCCCCTAATCTCCTCTAATATCACGGAGCAGAGGCAAGGCAAGGGTGCCCACCGAGACGGGGCAGAGCCTGAGCCAGCCCAGTTGCTGCCTCCTCCCTTATGCCGTTTCTGGTACCTGTCCAACCACGTGCTGAACTGTTTCAGCACAAAGTAATAAAAATCCAACTCACAAAAAAACCAACACCCAGCAAAGATGAATAATTTCCTTCGGAGTTTGGTTGCTAGTGCAGAGCTGACCTAAGCTGATCTAACTGCCACGGTCCCATGCACAGGTACTCATCTTATACTGCCCTGTGCTGTTTCTTTAGACTTATTTTTTACTGGTAATTTGTCTTTTAATCCATTTTCATCCTTCTTTGTACTGTAGCAGCCAGAAGCTACATTGGCTTCTGTTTGCAGTGACTCACGGTCTATGACATTTCTGTGCATCTTCCAGTCTTAATAATTCATCTACTTTGTGGATTCGTTACCTTCTTTTGACGCCTTGTTTGAGAGAAAATAGCAATGTTCTGATCAACACACAACTTACACAAGCTCAGGCAGTTCAAAGCGCTAATGCATTTGCTATTTGTTAATATGTATATTTAATTTCTGCAGGAAAAAAAAAGGGAAATAATTTGCCCATCAACAGGTTCAATTTTCTGTTCAGGGGAGCTTCTCAAGGAAGTACATTGCATATACATACTGCTACTCATAAACTTTCAAGTGTTCATTAGTTTATCAAGCTGCATCATTTTGCTGAATTAAAGGTGCAGATGATACCTCTAGAGAGGAAAATTCTCTGTTCCCAGCTTGTTCTCTGGACGTCTTTCCCAGGATAAATTACCTTTTCTCAAATGTGAGCTACTGGAACACTACAGCCAAGAGGAATGAGCAGTTCAGCCACATGATACCTTACTTTAATAAAACCACTGCGCTTAACACAACCCTGAAGTGGAAGACCCATATTCCAGTGAATATTTCAGATATGACATTGCTTCTTTCTGTACCAATTTAAACTCATTGATGGTGGTTGGACAAGAATAATAAATTACTGTAATTTCAGAAAGCAGAATATAATTTTTCCATCCTGGTATTAGATAACCCCGATTACTTCCCTTTTCCTCCTTTTCAGTCATACCACAGAAGGAAGGTGACGTTTTCCTCAGCTCCACTGACTGTGTCCAGCAGCACAGCTAAGAAAGAGGATCACGGGCCCATCCTTTATTTTAAACTTGCTCTCTTCTTTCCTCTTGGGATGAGCAGACTCAGGATGCAGATTCTCAGCCCCTACTCTGGTATGGAGTTTCACAACACTTTTCGGCTCCCCAACAGGCATTTCACGCACATTTCTCACCCTGAGGGACTACTAAAAGTTCTGTTCACAGGTCATTTTTAGCGAGTTGCATCTGCCCAGTGGGAATCTCAGAAAGATTCTTCTCCAGATTCCTCCTGGGCTCCTTAAAATGAAAGACTGAATGTGTCCCCAGGGCTTCGCTGAGGTGACGTGATTCTGTTTGGGACACGTCTCTGCTCTACCACTGATATTAGAGGGGAGCAGGACTCCAAAAGAGGATTGTGTATCTGCTGGAAATAATCCCTGTGGAAGAACCCTTGTAAGCACTACCTGAGAGCTGGACGGTCTCCAAGGAGAGGACGGTGTGGCCCTGACACATCACGTCCTCATTCTGGCACTACATATAAGCGATGCGTTACCTTCTGAAGGGAAAGGACAGCACTGCTTCCAAATAGGCAGTAGGAGCCAGCCCAGCAGAAAGAAATGTGAGAAATGGGCTGGAATGACATCGCAAGTAGGCTCTTATGTTCCATGAGCTTTTAGTGACCCACAAATTATTAAAGGGAAAATTAAATGCTACAAAGTCTCTACAAGCAAAAATGTAAAAGAAATTAATTTGGAAGTCTAACAGAAGCAGCAGCAGGGTGTTAGTGCAGTATTCCCAAAAGTGATTAAATTCCCCTGCGGCCCGACTGGGTCAGCATCACGGAGCGGTAGCTCCCGGACGCCAGGAGGAATTGTTCTTGCCACGGAGCTGGGCCGAGCCGCGCAGTTAGCTACTGCTGCACCGTCAAATGCGAGGCAGAAAACGCTCTGTAAGTGCAAACACACACAGGTGGCACTTACATGATCGGGCTGAGCTCTCTGCTGATGAAAGGGAGGGATTCGGTGACCTTGGTGGAGCCTTACCTAGTGACCAAGCAAAGCGGGCACCCTTTGGGGTATTGCGCTATACTATATAACGTGATTAAAGCAGTACGAAAAAAGAACCCAGAAAGCAAAAACTGTGAATTTCACAAAATCAGAGATTTGTTTCTCTAAAACTCAGCTTAATCAACCTACCAGAATTTCATTAGTCTTTTCTTATTGTTATTTATTTATATAAGTTCAAGTACCTTCAAATGAGCAAAGTACCGCCTTTATACAACACTAACACAATAAAAAGTAATCCTATAGGAGTTGTAGGGGAGGCACTAAGTGCAAGCTAAGCAAGTAAACTTAACTCCACAGACACTTTTCAGCTGAAGCAGACACCAGTAATTAGAGCTGACGGAAAGCTCCCAACTCAGCCATGGAAGTTGTCGCTTCACTTTCCCTTCAGGCCTTGAAAAGAGCAACAGGATCTTTTGACAGACCGAGTCAGATTAAGGAGATGAACAGCGAGACCAGGGTGTCACTGACAGCACGGCAGAGCAGCGGGTGAATCCTCCTCTCCCAAAGAGAGGACATGAAAAAACAAAGAAGCAGCAGGAAACGGCTCCTGAGACTTCTAAGGAATTTGGGTAGTTTTTATCTCATCATCTCAGCACCTCGGCTTCAGAGCAGCCCTACTGATACACATGCACCGCGCCAAGGAGCCAGTTAGTCATCGCAGATTAAGAAATACCTAACAATTTGGCAAAGGATGTAATTTAAAAGCAACTGTACAAAAGTCTGCAAAACTCATTCATACCAAACAAACAGGTTCACCACAGACCATATAAAAAATGTCCTCACCTCTCAGTTCTCACCTGAATTTATTGCTATTAATCATTCACATCCATCAATACTGTTAGTAGTAAATAGGAGTTTCTTTATTTAAAGCCTCTTAAACGTGAACAAAGTTACAGGTACTGCTGTTATCTAAACTGTAAGGGAATGGGTGCACAGAGAAGTAACAACACGTATTTACTGGAGCTGACAGTAATGACAGATGCAGCCAGTCACAAAGAAAATAAAGAACAGGAGTGAGAACCTAGACACAAACTGGGCTGAACTCCCCACTCGAGGGCTGAGCACTGCTCGCACGGACTGCTGAGATGCCAACCACCAACACGCAGAGCGCGGACGTGTCCCGGGTGCCAGATGGCTGTGGTGGCGCTCGGCTGCATGTGCCACGAGCAAAGCCTCTCTAGGTCGCCAGTTCCCCCCCGGAGGGCTCTGCGGTGCAGGGAGCCTTGGGCAGAGCCCGCAGTTCGGGATGACGTCCAGCATTGCCAAGGAGCAGCTGGCCACGTTCTCCCAGGCAGTGTGCTGGCCACATCCCGGTCCTGTGCGGCCTGGCCTACCGTGCCTCTTCCCAACGCTCCCGAGCTCTTGCGAGGGAAATGCCCTCCAAAGGAAGCCCTGGCTGCTCCAGGAGATCCCCTGCTCTGGACAGGCAGGTTGGAGGATTGCAGCAGCACAAATTCTTGAAGCGTAGAGGTTGCCCTTGGTCCCCGCTCCTGCGCAGCACAATCTGGCTCCCCACATGCTATCGGAGCCCCCTCAGAGCCCTGCACACAGGAAACCCCCCCTCAGGGCACCCCTAGAAGAAATGGATCCTGCCCATCACCGTGGAGTAAATGCATCCATGACACAGCGAGTATGGAAAGAGCATAACGGCCAAAACAAGGGAAACGGATAAAGAGAAACCTGCCTCGCCACCCAGCAGGAAAGAGGAAAGGGAATGAGGAAGGATGTTTGCACTCGATTAACAAAACGTCGGCAAAAAAGAAAGACCAGCTTGTTTTGGTATATTACAGTTTCATCCACCAAGTCCTAAAACGTGTCCTGGATTTACACTTTGCATCACCAGGGCAAACATCGGCAGCTTGGAGGGGCACTGCCCGACCTGCAGACAGTGGGAGCGCTCCCTTCGGCGGGAGGCTATGGGTGAAAGAGCCTGTGTCTCAGCATCGATTCCTCAAACACAAGGTTGAGATTGCAAAATTCAGCATAGAATAATGTTAAGCAACTCAGTAAGTAAAAGCTAAATTTAACAGAAACTATCTGTCATTTCAGGAAAAAAAAAAGAAAAAAGATTTTTTTTCCTGCATCACATCAACTTTTTTTTTTTTTTAATTTTTTTTACATGTATGGGATGTTCTAAGTAGCTCCAAATTGCCCATCTGAGAAATGCAAAGTCTGGGATTTTCTCTGCTTTTTGTTCAGCTGCCTCTTTTTTTAATCTGTGTCTTGCTTAAAACTCAAACACAGCACAAACTATTACTTTCTGAGTTTTTCACTTAATTTCTTCAATTATCACGTGAAACTATTACTCAAACCTCCATAAAGTTCCTCTAGCTCACTCTCTGCAACCTTGGGAAACTACTGAAATACACTATTTGTAAACTTCCTAAACCAATTATTTCATTTTTAAACAGTAAGCCAAAAAAACGCATTCTTCAAACATCCTTTTGAACCTTTTGAATGAATCCTTTTCCAAACAACAGGCTGTAAAACCAGAATCAAGGGGCAGATTTTTGTGAACTCCAGAAACCGAAGTCAAGAGGGGATTCAAACTAGCAGACGTTTGCCTGGCAGATGGAGGGCTCGACGGGGGGAGCACACACTGCCAAATTAAACTACGTCCGTAAGGAAAAGGGCGACACCAGAAACGCAGGCCGTGCGGAGCGGGGCCCGGTGCCGCGGGAGGAGGGTTTGCAGGGAGCTCCTCGCCACGGGTGTCGTGACATTGCGGAGCGGCCGCGGGCCCCAGCGCAGGCACCAACACGTCGGCAGTGACGAGCAAGCCTGTCGTCATGACAGGCTGCAGCGAGCAGGAGGGGTACACGGGAGGCGAAGGTGTGTCGAGCTTGAGATACTCAGCGGTGTGATGGGCTGATCCCACAAATCTGACCACAACTGACCCTTCAGTCCATCCGGGGCTTCTCCACAGGAACACGTGTCAGAGGAGGCTTTTTTGAGGTACGCATTTACAAACAGCTAAAGCCAGGAGACAAGTGGACCCGGAAAGCTGCCTGCCGGCGCGCTGCAAGTGTCAGCATGATTCCGGAGCTTACAGCACTTACCTAAGAAATGGGAATCGTAAATCCCAAACTGTTTCTGTATCATATTCGGCTTCTCTTTAATGTGTAGCACAGCAAGGGCTTTGAGATCAAGGGCTGGAGCCCAGCCCATCTCTGCCCCAGATAAGTGTCCCCATCGCTATGCTGAGTGAAGTGCCTAAGCGGTAGCCGGGTGGTATTTCAAGTGCTCCCACTTTACGGGACACTTAATTGCCTAAATCAGGACACCACTCCAGAGGACAGACACCTGGGAAGCGAGGCGCTGTGGCCTGGAATGCTCAGCTCAATATGCAAGTTCCCTGCAGGATCCAAGTCTTGAGAGGTGCCAAAGGCCTCTCCCTACCCACGTCAAGCGTGAGGTGCCACCAGTAACTAGGGCTCTGCCCAGCAAGGTCCCGAGGCTAGAAACCACATGTTGCTAAAGGAGACAGTGCCCTAGCAAGCATATGACAACTTCTACAGGATTTAAGCTCAATTCAGATAACCATCTCAAAAAATATACAGCCAGGATGTTAAAGACTCTCCTTCAGTGCTAGACCTAGTATAACGAATGATAACAGCACAGGAATAAAGTAGGGGTGCTCTGGACTGCTTCCCTGGACAATCCCAAGCACGTGGCATAAATTCAATCAAGGAAACTAAATGAGCTGCTAACATCAGTTTCAAACAAGGTCAAAGAATCTGATCTGGAGCTAATGAAATGAAAGAGCAAAGTCAACAGATCCAGCAATTCTTCGTGCCCACGAAACCTACTCCAGAGGCAAAGCAGATACAGAGAATCATCCTGATTAAGTTATCCCTATAAACTCTCAGGAAGACTTCCAAACCCTTTAGGCCCCCTAGGATACAACTGTAAAGACAGACTGCTAGACAACTGTAAAGACATCATGTCCATGAACCTCAAATTGGATAATGGTGCTCCACGCTGCCCCTTGCTGCAGATCCGGGTGGCTGTGCTCCTCCCTGAAGCTAGATATAAACTACGGACTCCACACTAGGAGAGTGAGCTGGTGTTGACACTGGTTGTTAGCAATGGGCTCTCCCTGGTCTCCCTTCTTCAGAAAGCGTTGAAATACTTTGACCAGATGTGTCATTTCCAAAAGTGCTACAGACCTGCTGGAATGTAGCATCTACTGTGCGTCCTGCAGCGGTGTTGAAAGCAGGTTGGCTGTGTATGCCTCTCTTTGTACTTGATAAGCATAATATGTCTCTGCTTATTAAATGGCCTCTATAGGATTTACTGCAGCTTTACCATGTCATTTATTTGCTTTTTTTTTTGTGTGTGCCTGGCAAGAGTAAATACTGGAATAAATATGAAAGCAGTTACAGATTAGCAGCTGTAACTGCTTGTTCAAACAAAGTCCCAAAGTCCCACAGCTTTCCTTTCTCTACTGCTAGAAAATCCTTCTCTTCCGTCCAACAGCTTTTTGTTCCCCAAGTGCAAAGATCACCTTTATGAAGCAGTTGTAAACTTTACTTCTTTGTCAAATGCCAGATTCCCATAAGAGTATGTTTTTCTCCTTCATATACTCAAACTCTCTTGAAAACATTTCAAGTATACCCCAGTGTTACTCATGGCAAAACATCTTCCATTTGCAGGTTACAGTCTCCCCCAGCCCCTTCTGGTCTGCCAAGCTTGCTAACGCTGCTCGTTTTCTGGTAGAGAAGTGAGCACAGTCATCTCCAGGAAAAGCAATCCTTCCTTCCTGGCAGATATTTAGGACAGGTTCATCCCATTGAACTTTAGCTACCTAACAGCAAAGCAATTAGCCCCAGTCAATCATCTCTGTTCACTCTTTAATCAGTGGAGTGAGATGCACATCTCCCCGCTGCAGCCCTCCCACCCACCAGCTGATCATGGATGGGACCAGCCCTCCAACAGGTGACTTACTTCCCCTATGGATAATGTCAGATGATACAAACCTAGCCATAGGAACCAAACTGTATCTTTGGTTACACTATTCTAATAAAATCATCACATGCATGTGAAATCTAAGAGAGCTTTCACACCCGTGCCTGGTTAAAAAATGTATTGGAGAAATCTTTACCAAACAAAAAACCTCTGAATAACAGGTTGCAAAATTTTCCATGGAGATTCCATCTTGCTTCCTTTGGAAACTTTTGTTACATCTATAAATAGTTCAGTGCTTTTGACACTGGAAAGAGCGCTGCACTAGGAGAGAAAAAAAAAACAGTACAACTCTGTCGCTTGTCACAGAAAAATAAAGTGGGAAAAATGGATTTAATCAGAAGTTCTTTCTTTCAAGTGGACTACTACTGTGAACAAGGCTTTGAAGAGCTGAACCCCTTGTCAACTTGTTAAATACTCTGCTTTATGCAACTTTTGGCAAAACAGTCCTATAAAAAAGGCAACACACAACAGAAAAGCCAGCTAATCATGAAAGACAGCACTGACATTTGTTTCTGAAATGTCAAAGTGGATGTCAGAGTAGTTTAAGTACTATTTTGTCTAAAAACATCATCATTCCTACACAAACCTGGATAGAATGATTGTAACATGGAAAACTGCCAAAGGGGGTTGTTAGATGTGATCTGAATATCTTCAACCCTTTCAACCCTACTACATTTCCTAGTGAGTTACCATAGAAATTTTCAGAAACGCAAGTCAGAATGCCAAAGAAAGCTAAGACAGCGAGTTGCCCAGATCCAGTAAATTAGGCGATACTGAGGTAAGCACATAAATTGTACTGTGATCCCAAGCACTTAGATGTGGCAAGTCTGACCCCACCAACTGGCCCTCAAAATCCCAAGGGGTTATAGAAGTGAGGGTGTGGATGGAACAGGAGGCAGCGTGTTGCTCTGGCCATTTGATCCGGCCCTTACGCATCTCCTATGTATGAGCATTACAGCTAGAGTTGCCGGCACTCCTGAATATTGAGAAGGTATTTGTAGCAGCTGGCTTTGGAAGAGGTTTCTGCTTCCTTTTGCTTCTTCTCTGCGTAGCAAATAACTGTGCTCCGAACTCAGAGCTTGGTCCTGTTGCCATAGTCTTTGCATCAGTCGCAGCTGAGCCAGGGCTCTGCCTCCGCTCCGACCTGCCCGCCCTGAAGCCTGGAGATACCCCGGCTGCGCTCAGACCAGCCTGGGCGGCGCGAGAGCACCTGGGTTCCCAGGTGAGGGCCTGTGAAGGGTCTGGCCAGAAACGCCCTCCTGAGCTGTGGCATCCACGCGGGGCGGCCCCGTGCAGCGCCGTATCTGAAATCCAGCATCGCACTCCTCAGTCTTCACTTGCTTGACGTGCAGCTTTGCATAGAAGTGTCTGAGAAAATCCATTTATTTCAAAGATGGGATTCAACAACAAATGGGAGTTTTAAGATACTACATTCCAAAAAAGAATGGGCTATTCAATGAGCAAATATGAAATTATACGCTTTATTAAGAGCTACTTCCTCAAGTACTGCTTGGGATACTGGACATAATAAGGCAAAACATCCCACTGCTTCACACCACACTACCCATGTCACTACTACTAGGATGGGTTACTACCATCCTAGCATCCAAGTCTGCAAAGTTGTTCCTTCATTTTTCTAAATAAGAGGTTCTTTGGTCATTACCTTTGATAGCAACTATTCATTCTGGATTTGGCAGTTTGCAGTAGGCTCCACAGCCCCATCCTAAAGCATGCAGAACAGCAAAGAAATCCATGACCAGGATAAGAAAAGAAGAATTCTTCCTACTTTTCATCCACAATCAGAAATAACATTTAATGTCAATGACTTTTAACAGGAAAGCAAAAAAGGATATACTAAACAAAAAATGCATGAATAAATCCAGAAGCTCAAAAAGGGGGTCCAGAAATACAAAACAATTATCAATCCATTTAGACATTGATTATTATAGCTATCTCCCCACCTGCAAAATAACTTTGTAACAGGAAAGAAGTTTTCAGGCAAAAAACCTTCATGCTTCTCTAAACCTAACTTTTATCCCTTGAGACTGTTATCAAAAAAGCCTAGTAGATCTTTCTGCCTTTAACATCTAAAGTCCCCTTTTTCTTATTGTTGTACTGAAGTCTCCCAGCACAGCACGTTTCTGTACTGCACTGAGGGAAGCATCAATGTTTAGGCAATAAAAAATAAAATAAACCATCACTGCACTGAGTGAAGTGTACACAAAGCCAGCCATAAAAAATGCTGAAAACCCTGTGGCAACCCAATAACTTGCAGAGAAATCTTAACAGGAAGACTGTGACCTGACTCTGCAAATATAAACATGCACTTAATTTGGGGTTTAGGCAGCACTGCTGAGTTGGGGTTTGCGTAGGGTTTGGATAGACATTATCTTATCAAAGGGCTGAAGTGCGAGGGCTGCCTGCGACTCTGCTGCGCTCACCCGACGGCGACAGCCCCAACTGCCTGCCCAGCACCGCGCAGGCAGACCCAGGGCCTGCTTCCCACGTAGACAAACAAGTATTTCATCTACCTGCTTCACAGAACCAGTGTTCTGCATTTTTACCCAGGGAAAAGTGGAAGCTTCTATGTGTCAGATTCTTCCTTTTGCCATTAGATACGGAGGTTTGTAGACTGCTCTGACCCTTTCCTGCAGGTAGTGGTGGTGAGGGACCTCCAGTATTTGTGCTTCCAGGCTTCACTTTGCAGGATGAGGGTAAGAACCATGTATGTGTATATGCTCCCAATGCAGAGGCACACCAGGGTACAAACACCTTGGCAAAAACTGTGTCACAAAACCACATGCCCTGCATGCAAGCAGGGAGAAGCAAACATCCTCAGTGCTGGCTGCTCTTCACAGTAGCATTTTGCAGAAGTGATGAGATGAACCACCTCATTTACTCCCTAAAGTGTGCTGTGGTAAAGGTTTATTTTTATTACTAAGGATCTGCACTTTAGTGAAGAAACTTCTCATTGACAAGAGCATGAGCTGTGGATGTGCACTGATTTACTGATCTGCTTGCAGTAGCTATCTTTTATCTCACTAAAAAGTTATTTTGCCAGTCAGCCTTCCATTAAATATGTTGCTCTCATAGCCATAGATGTTTTCCTGCCTTTTGAAATAAAAATACACCACCACCCCTATGAACTCAGGAATTACAAGGGAGGAAACACATATGAAAGCAATGAGTTAGCAACAGCTTTTTTATCAGTTGGATATCAGCCAAGGGAGATCTCCAAGCTATCCCAACTTGGAAAAGGTAATCACTACTATCAAGTCATCATTTTAGGAAAACAAACACAAGTTTTCAGAAACACTGCACGAAAACTACTAAAATTGATGAGACCTTTCAGCTCCACTCAGCACACACGCAAGGACAACCAGGCACACTCGCCATGCCACGCTGACAGCCTGGCTCCTAAGGAGGTTACTTATGACTCTCTCCATGGTCTCCACAGCCTGCAAGTCCCTGCGTCTTCCTCCCTTTAGCGTGTGCTGCACACATGCAGTGCAAGTGCAGGCAGGGCCATGCAGAATCGCCAGCAAGAGCAGAGCTCCAAATTCCAGCACGGGGCTCTAGGTGGGATGGAGCTCACGCCACCACTACGGGAGCGCTCTCGGAGAAGTACATGCAGATACGCTGCCTCCGACCAGAGGAGCCAGCAGAAACATCTTCCCATTCCTATAATCTTGTAATTGTATAACCTGCAGCGACGGCATCGCAGCTGCGGAGAGCAGCTCATGCGCTAATTCCTCCTGGCTGACACCTGAAATGGGGCTGCTGCTCCAACCAGTGTCCACCGAGAGGGACGCCTGTCCTCGCGAGATGGCAGCGACGCCGCTCGCAGACAAGCAGGACGGTTGCTCTGCCCAAACCGGACAAGACCTTGACAATGTCGACAATGCAGCTACGCAGCTCACGCTTGCCCCAGGCCTGTGCCACCACCCCAGGCACCCACCAACAGGAATCTTTCAGCCTACTCAATTGCTCTTCCCTCTTATTTTTTTCTTTTCATCCATATTTTTCTCCAAACAGTCAAAGTCCCAAAAGTCGAGTGTTTACGGCACAAGCATGGCCACAGATTTATCGCATGGCCACAGATTTATTGTTAGAGCTAAAGTATAATATCTTTTGTTAGACCTGCAGGAGAACACACTGAGCTGGAGATGCAGGACCATTAACATAATGACTGTCAAATTACAATAATAATGAAGCTTCTTTAGCCATCTCTGGGTCAAAATAACAAAAGGGCATTGCCATGCAAATGAGCTCTACCTCAGCCTGTATTTGCTGATAGTCAATAAGGTCACTAAATGCCTCAGAGAGTAAAAGTCAAAGAAATGCAAAAGGAAATACTTTAACTTGCATACACTCAAAAATCCCAGGGTTTCTACCTCTTGCTGAGGGTAACAGCTCTTAAAGGCTGTGTCCCAAATTTATATTTATTTGGGCCAGTTGGAAGCTCCAGCTTATAGTCAGGCTGGGTATTTTACCTGCATTCTGACTGGACTCCAATCCTGGAGGAGTTAATGTACAGATGTGTTGTACAGCAGGGAGCTATCACTCATGACAAGCGGGACTATCTGTGGTGCTGGAGCAGCGTTTGCAGGGCAATCCCAGAGCAAACCTGAGCACCAGTTGTGCAAAGCCAAGGCCAGCACCAGCTTTCGCCACGGCACAAGAGGAGATGGGGGCACGAGGCAAACGTGGTGTTACCCGAGCAATGCTTAAATTGTTTTTTGACTAGATAAATTCCAAACTAACTGGAATCAATTTGACAATGTCCCTTTCAGTGCTGAAAGTATAACTGTAGGCAAAAAATGTTTGTAGCAACCCTATTTAAGTCATATGTTTATTAATAACACAGAGAAATCACAAATGGATCTACCATCAACCATCCTTTCTAGAAGTCCTGGCTAAAACCCTTCCCTCTCGCAAAGTGAGAGCAAGATTTCAACAGGGGCCAGATTTCATCCCTGCTGTTTGAAAAATGCAAACCTGGTGAGGCTACACGCAGGCAAGAGACAACGCGGCCGAGCTCGGCCTTCTCGGAGGAAAGCCCTGAGAGCGTGAAGGCCGAGGCGCCCCGAGGCACCCCGAACCGTGCTAGGTGCTCGGGCGCTGAACCAGGCTATCAAAGCAAGCTCACCCGTGTTTCTGAGGTACCGTCCATCCTCACGTTTGCTCAATGAAAATGTAATCCCAGAGGATGGGATTTATTAGATGGGCACACAGGGTTTAGTTTCACGCCGGCGTCTCAATCACACAGGCTGCCCCGTGGCAAGCAAGGTGAGAAGTGGACATGGAGAGACTGGCTTCAAAAGAGGCTGACTTCAAAAGCTCCCTCAGGATCCAGAATCAAATGCTAATGCCCACACACCCGCAGAAGCACCACCATCCACATTCCTACCGCCCCGTCCTCCCTCTCAGCCGGGCTCCACCTGCCGCAGGCGCTCGCCCACGGGCCCCCCCCCTGCCGCAGCCGCTCGCCCACGGGCCCACACACTGCTGAACACATTCACCTCATTTGGTTATTATTTTTTTTAATGAAGTGTATTGTTCGTGAGTTTTACTAAATCAATTGTCCACAATTCCTACCACTTTGTTCATACACAGCAGGCCAAAAATCACCACATGCATTCAAATCATTTTCTCATCAAATTAAAGTAAACTGGGGTTCACTAAGTGTCAAAGTCTCACAGAAATTTAACCAAATATAGTGTATGTCCTCACTGGTCTCACATACATCCGTGTGCCTTCAGAGCAGACCACACTGCTGGTTAAAAAAAAAAAAAAAAAAAAAAAGTATTTTTCATCTAGCAATGTCACTTCCGACTCGTTTGTAGATCAAATTCCCCAAGTTCACCAAGAGCTGAAGCTCTTCACTGACCTCAGCAGCAGCTGTGACTAGGGCAGGACTTTCTGTCTGGGTTGAGAGGTTAATGGCTACTCGATAGACACGTTTTTCAGTTAACTGGCAGGTCATTTTAGCAGATGATTTACAAGTATGTTGCAACACTTGGGAGATAACCACGTGGAGCATTTCAGTCTGAGCTTCTTCTCTGCCTACATCAGATAAAGCAGAGAAAGCAGCCAGGTGAGAGTTTCCTGGATATAATCCCAAACTCCGCAAAACGTCGCCCTTTCCAATTTCCACAGAGCAAACTTTTGAAAAGCAACATCAGATGGAGCTCAGTGCTTGTCAAAATCACTTTAAAATCCTACCCCTAAAAAGCTCTCTCCTTTCAAACATTTCCGAGCAGGCAGCAGACAGACAGTTTTGATTGAAATCACGGAAGACTTTCAAAGTTCACATCCGCACCAAATATGAAAATCATGCACTTAACCGTCAAGCTCCTATTACTTAACAAAACAGAGGTTTTAATTCCTTCATTCTGCTATCTTGGATTTCATCCATTTAAACTGTAAAAAGAGCTTCAATGCCATTACAACAAGAAGACAGGACTACTTTGTATAATCTGTTTTTCAGTCCGGAGCACTCTTCTCAAGTCATCTAACAAAACGACTTTCCTAAGCTTCTTGCCTGGTGCCGAGTCCTTATCTCTTGCTGCTAGATAAGGCGCTGCTGGTTCAGACAGACAATGACCACGCAGTTACCTGTATGTTAATCCAAATGTTGCTTTTTTTTAAGGTCACAAGCCAACTGCCTTTTTTTCAGCAGGTCCTCACAGGACATGGAAACAGTATTTATGAACTAACTTACCACATTAGCTGCCCTGTAGCATTTTGCAAGAAACTGGGGCCCTTTTCAGATGACATACCACAATAATTTCAATCCGTTCACTTAATATCACTTCCATTTCCCTGAAGCAAAAAGAGACTCAAGCCTGCAAACACAACAGAGAGGATTGCTCACTACCCTGGGGCCCCACCGCTCTCCAAATAACTACTTACAGTAGCAAGAGCTGCTGGGATTAGTGCCACAGTCAGGTATTTTTTTTTAAATACAATTTCCCAAAGAGAAGCATCTCCTAAAGCGTCATTATATATAGTGACTGCTTCCAGCTATTTTATGTAGAAAGAATACAAATATTAGCTTTAGTTTGTACAGAGATGGGGAGAGGAACGTGTCTGGCTATAACCTCTGAAAGTCAACACAAGCGTGGGATCAGGTCCACAGCAAACTTTATAAGTGGCACCTGCAAAGGAAATTATTCATTGCATGATCGGTGCCGCAGTCAGAGACATAAGAAGTAATTCCACAATAAACAAGCAGCTGAGCAGAAAAAGAATAATCTCCTAAAAGCGCATATAAGAGTATGGAGCAATATCGAACAGTCTACTTAACAGAAGAAACAGTCCTCACACACACAAACAATTTTTCCAAGTAATTTAATCCTATGATACCCTCCAGTGAGTCCTCTCACACAACCCCAGCGGCAGAATTTTCAGTGCCGATTTTGGTGGTGCACTTGGCCAGTACCTGCCTTTAGCCCTAATAAAGCTGCCCCCATGCAATTAGCTGTTCCAGTGCTATTACACAGCTATAACTCACTGCTCTAGGAGCAGGCCTTTCCCACAGGAACATAGGAACCAGCAGTGCAAACCGGAGGCCAGATGTGCTGCCTGTCAGGCAACTGCTCACCAACAGGGCAGGCTAGGGATTTATCAGCCAGATCTCCCAGTACACAGACTGGAATAAACGAATGAGTTCTGTCTTGTTGTTAAAAGGCAAGCTAATACAAAATCCCCTCTTTTTTATCTTAAAAAAAGAGAGAAAATAAAAGTGGGGAAAAGCTCTCCAAAGCCATGGTGTTCATATCAATTTTAAGCATTAAAGATAGTGCGCATACCTTACATCTTTTCAAGTTAGGTCATTTATTGCCTTTATGCATCGCTTCAGCCACATTTACTCAACAGCTTCAACACACCACCACGGCACACAGGCCTGACACATTTTTGTGGTTCCTCTCCAAGAATTTCACAAATTGCTGCATCAGGAAACTGAAGGTTGCCCTGTAAACTGCACACAGTCTGTTCCAACACAAGCAGATTCACATACTTTGTTACCATTTGTACACTTGCTTACCTGAGACAGACACTTTCATGAGGGCTTCCAGGGGTCTGTTGTTGTCCAGATCACGACTGAGTTTGAGCTCCCCAGTGGCAGAGTCCAAAAGGAGCAAATTTAACTCATTGCCTTGCACAAAGGTGTAAGCCAGGCTGTCAGACACATCGGGATCATGAGCTGGGATCTTGCCAATCACACCAGAGGGGAAGCTATTGGACTTGTTGGTCACATAGTTGTTGAAGAGGATCTGGAAGTCCTGCAGGACAGGTGGGTTATCATTCTGATCCAGAAGGCGGATGTGCACTGTAGCTCGGCTGACAAGAGGGGCAGAAGTGGCCTGCACCACGATCACATACTCTGTTCGGCTCTCATAATCCAGGTCCATCAGGGCTGTGAGGTCCCCATTGAGCAAGTCCAGCTGGAAGACCTCAGGGATGTTGCCCTCCACAATCTGGTACATGATCTGGGCATTGGTTCCCTCGTCAGGGTCAGCTGCACTAATCCGTGCCACAATAGAGCCCACGGGGCTGTTCTCCTCCACGAAGATGTCAAATTCATCCCTCTCAAAGACTGGAGGGTTGTCATTGATGTCCAGCACAGTCACCTGGATATCCACAGAGGCTTTCAGGGGTGGGCTGCCCCTGTCTACAGCAAAGGCCCGCAGGCTGTAGACTGCCACATTTTCACGGTCAAGCTTGCGCAGTGTACGTATCACCCCCGAAGTGGGCTCGATGTAGAAGTCTCCGTCTCCATCATCACCACCTTGGAAGGTGTAGAGGAGACGGCCATTGAGGCCTGAGTCACGGTCCGTAGCTGACAGCTGCAGGACGCTGGTGGAGAGAGGCACATCCTCAAAAACTGAGCCCTGGTAGCGGTCACGCAGGAAGCGGGGCGCATTGTCATTGGCATCCAGGATGAGGATCTCAACGTAGGTGGTATCAGACTTCTGGGGAATGCCATTGTCATGGGCTGTAATGGCCAATGTGTAGGAGGCTTGGTCCTCGTAGTCCAGCTCCATAAGGGTGGTGATGGTGCCTGTGTCAGGGTCAATGCGGAACTGGGGGATGTTATCATCCAAAATGTAAGTGATCCTTGCATTCTCCCCTGTGTCCTCATCAGTGGCACTGATGGTGACAATAGAGGTGCCAATAGGCTTGTCCTCACTGACACTCACAGTGTAGTGGGAGCTCTGGAAGACTGGACGATGTGTGTTGGCATCTGTGACATTGATGAAGACCTGGACGGTGTCAAAGCGAGTACCATCCGAAGCAGTGACTGTGAGCACATATTGCCTCTCCTGCTTGTAATCCAGGGGTAAGGCCAGGGTGATCAGTCCCCCTCCACTCTGACTGGTGATGGCAAAACGGTTCCTAGTGTTGCCGCTGGTGATCTGATAGGTCACGACACTGTTGACATCCCTGTCCACAGCTGTCAGTGTAAGCACACTGCTGCCCACAGCCGCATCCTCGTTCAGTCTGAGGTGATACACCTTCTCAGTGAAGGCAGGGTTGTTGTCGTTCACATCCAGGACCGTGATGGACACACTGGCTGAGGAGGTCATGACAGGCACACCATGGTCCCTGGCCTCCACCCCAAAGTGGTAGTTCTCTACAGTCTCTCGGTCCAGCTCTGCCGACACCGTGATCCACCCAGTGCTGTTGTTGATCTGAAAAGGGAACCCAGAGTCGCCCACTACGGGAGCACTTCCAGCAGGCGATGTCATCTCTATGAGTTTGTACTCCAGGCGTGCATTTTCCCCGGAATCAGCATCCACAGCCTGGATGTGCAGCACTGAGTAGCCCAGAGGAACGTTCTCCAGCACCGTGGCCTGGAAGGGAGTGCTGACAAAGATGGGGGCATTGTCATTTACATCCACGACCTGCACTGACACCATGCCACTGGAGTTGATTAAGGGAGGCCTACCCCCATCCTGGGCTTTGATCCGCAACGTGTACTCCCGAATAGTCTCATAATCCAGAGGGTTGATCAGGTCAATGGCGCCAGAGAAAGAGTGGATGTAGAACTGACCTTTCAGGTTACCGCTCACAATGCTGTAGTGCACCTGGGCGTTGCTGCCCCGGTCTCGGTCGGTGGCCTGCACCTGAAGTATCTGGCTGTTCACTGGGGCATCCTCCGGCACCTGCACGAGGTAACGCTTCTCGCTGAACTGCGGGTAGTTGTCGTTCTCATCCTCCACAGTGATGTGCACCATAGCTGTGGCACTGCGAGGCCCTGGGTCCTTGCCCTGGTCATTAGCTTCCACCACCAGGTGGTACTCAGAAACCTCCTCGCGGTCCACCGGGGCTCGGGTCCTCACCACCCCAGAGCGCGGGTCGATCTCGAAGACGCCATCGGCAGCTCCTGGCTCCAGCAGGCGGTAGAGCATATTGGCATTGGCTGGGGCATCACCGTCAGTAGCACGGATTGTCAGCACCTCATAACCCACCTCCAGGTTCTCTCGGATGCTCTCCCGGTACTCAGGCTGCTCGAACACGGGCTCGTGGTCATTCGTGTCGCTCACGGTCACTGTGAGATAGGTGGTGGCGGAGCGGCGGCGCGGGGAGCCGTGGTCGGAGGCAGTCACTTTGAGCACATGCGTGTCCTTGGTCTCGCGGTCCAGGCTGCGCGTGGTGACCACGCTGCCCGTCTCGGCGTCGATGGAGAAGTAGTCGTTGGAGCGCTCGTCGAAGAGCGCCTCCATGGAGTACGTGAGCCGGCCGGCCTCGCCGTCGTCGGCGTCGTGCGCCCGCAGCGCGATCACCGCCGTGC
>NW_010577490.1:318160-347614 GCF_000705375.1 Tinamus guttatus | reverse complement strand
CAGCTCCGCCGCGGGCCGTACGGCTGCCGTTACCTCCTCCATACGCTTAGCAGCGCAGAGTAAACACAATCTGTGGGGGTTTTCCAATAGGGTACATTGGAAAATGTGCTTGGAAACCTTCTGCAGGAAGAAAAGAAAAAAGACTGATTTGCCTGTCTTGGAGCAAAATAACAATGTATTTGGAATTCTTTAAAGCTTTAAACAAAACATCAATTGCATCAACACTAAAATGTCAATTATCTCCGCGGTATAAACACAAAAAGCAGCTATATTTGCAGTTTGTTATTCAGCAAAATACACTGTTTGGCCACCACTGTCTTCAGGCCCACCACAAGAATGAGTTCTAATGTCAGATGTTTAACTTCAACTAATGGCCAAAAACCCTTTATTCAAGGCCTGTCATGAATGATTGGTGGAAATGCACTATTTAACTACTTGGTTACTTGATATTAAGAAGTCATGGTGTAAAATACCAGAGACACAAGAGAGACTGAAAAAAAAACAAGCCATCTAGCATTACTTAAATCTTTCTAGAAAATAGAAGAACATAAGAGAGAAAATATGAATTCTAAACTCAGATTTTTGTATAAAATAAAGAACAAAATATGGATTTGCAAGCTATCAAACACCAAACTATTTAATGGTACATGCAGAGAGTTAACACTTCTGGGTCTTTTCAGATTTTCACCATCTAAGAACAGAAGTACCAAACATCAGACCTGACTCAAGATCTCCAAACGTAAAAATCAAACTACTGATGCCCACTCCATGAAGAAATTATTAAATGAATAGATGTAGGTCCTTTACTTATCCAAAAGAAAGGCATCAATGCTCTGGACTTGTATGCATACACACATACATGCATACATATACAAACACGCAAGTATATATAGATATATATACACAAAATTGCATTTCAAAACTCCTATTAAAAATGAAGAACATTGTTTTCACAGGCTTCTTCTCTCTGCCTTAATGGGCTAACGCTCAGTTTTCCTACCCAACGGAACCTTCCTCAATATTTACACACGGTACATGTGGGACTGGTCATACTGATCAACGCCAAACAGGCTGCTGACAACCAAGTGAGTATTGACAACCCACGACAAAAGATTTGTAGCCACAAGCAAAGTGAAAGGAGTAAGCGAACTTCTCCATAATGCTTCCTTGAGAGTTGTACTGCATTTCTAATGTGGGAGTGAGATCTCTAGAATCCTTAAAAACTGGTAAAAATACCAGCTAGTTTTCCTGCTCTCCCCGCTGTTTCCTGTTGAGTCATACTGTAAGTAGTTATTTTACATGGAGATACATAAGGATTCCACACGTAGCTGAGGAGCAGCAGGGGGAGGAAGCACAGAAAAAGCCCATTAAAGAGGCTGGGCGCAGAGCTGCACCACAACTGCGAAATTGGCTTTAAAGGCAACAAACGCTTCCAAAGCTCCTGGCACTGCCACCAGGAAGAGCAAGAAAACACGGCGCAAGGCACGCAGGTAGGCAAAGCACATCAAATTGCACACATCGGCCAAGGCAGCAACACCCAGATAACAGCACAGCCCTTTGGAAGTTTCTGCAGCAGCCACTGTTGGAACTATTCCTTGGGAAAGCACCTGACACCTACAAGCTAACCCTAATGCCAACAGCGCCGAGCTGGCTCCCAGCTCGAGCTCTGAGAACACACCGAGCTCTGCAGCGTGGAAGGAAGATCCCTTCCGAGGAGGCTGCAGGCAGGTCCTTCCTAGAAATGCTCCTACCAGTGGAAATATAAAGCTTCATCTTGGTTCTCCCAGCGCAATCCCATGTCCCACCAGAATGAAGATCTTCTGTCACTGATGCTGGAATCTCAGCCTCTTATGGAAACAGGGCTCACGAATCACATTTCCTCTGTCCCCACATATTTTTTGAAGTCACCTATGCCAAAGGGGTTACTGTGTGTGTCTTGAAATAACATGACTATTAATAACAACTGAATATCCCAAAGAGATGAAAGTAGTCTTTTTTTATTTTTTTTTGAAAATTAGCGGTCTCACAATGATGAAAAATGCAGATTAGCTGCCAAGCAATGCAGCAGATAAACCAAATACAGCAGCTCTGTTAACCCTGCACCTGAGCAGCCAACACTGAACGAGCTCAGCAGGCCTTTGCCTCTTTGCATTCAGGGCCGCGAGGAATGGAGGGAGCTGCAGTATTGGTTTAGGGATGGAGTGAGGCACAGAAGGTGTGGGAGGATAGAGAGAGCACTGGAAGGAGTAATAGAAAAAGATATATATAGATAATGCTCGGAGCTATGCAACTGAAGTGAGCCTAAGAGGAGCAAGAATGAGCAAGCAGCAGAACCTTTTGTTCCTGTTGCTCTGAGAAGCAAACCCTAACAAGTGCCACCCTTTTGCTTGGTGTTTCCACCACTACTAGAGCAATCTGTTTTCCCCTGCAGCACTCATACAATATCTTTCCATTTGGGTTATCGGGACTGAGATAGCGTTGGACATACCTCTCTTCCCGCAAGATAACAAAATCCAGCAGAGCAGCAGCATTTGCATAGGATGACCTCAGAGCAGGGAACATGCCCAGGCACACAAGCGAACGGATCTAGGTGGGAGGAAACGCAGCTGGGGAGGGCACTGAGAGGGATGACTCACGTCAAACTGCACCCGCTGGAACCTGACACTACGCTCTAATTGCATGCGAGCACTACGGTATTGCTCCAGCAAATCAAACCAGAATAACATTCCAAATAAAGCAAAGAAAAGGTGTTAGATAGATAAATAAAAGCAAAGCAAGTGCAAAGAGATTTGTGCAAAAAAAAAAAAAAAGGAATTTTACCTTTTTTTTTTCCCTAAATAGCTGAGTGACTTCTACAGATTTTATTTTTCAGGTGAACAGTGGTAGGTTGCTTGTATACAACTTAACACTGGGCACTACTCAGTGTGTTACTGGTGAGGGTCTGGGTGGCTGAAGGGTGTGAATAAAAGGACTGTGACAGGCTCCCCCCTCCCCCAACGTGGTTCTATTGAGTGTGAAGGTTCACACGGATGCACAAGTCGTCCTGCATCGCCTTCTCCATGGGAACTGCTCCCAGGGCTTGTTTTCTGCAGACGGGCCTGCGCCAACGCAAGGTAATTCAAGTTTTACCATCCCCCAGGGAAAGGTAAACAGTTTTACATATCCTGTAGGTACTGTGGTGGAAGAAGAGCATTCGCACATGGTTTCCATGGAAAAGCCCTAAGCCATTTAAGTGCCAAAACCCTAAAGTCATCTGCGGTGGAGGGGGGGGAGAAGAATTTGCACGGGCTGGCAACCCCTGAGACGGGATTCAGAGCTGGCCCCAGGCAGCAACGTGCCACCACAGCTGAGTATTTAAATCAGCAAAAAGGCAGCAAACTTTCAGTGATAAAATAAAGCTGCAGTAGGACGGTCATGTTGTAAACAGAAAAGAAAAAAAAAAAGGGAAAAACCTCTGCAGCCATCGCTACATTTGTACTCAAACCCCAGCTGGGGAAAGCAAGTGCAGAAGCACCAGAGGAGGCGGCAGGCGGGGGATGCTGCTGTCGTGCTGCTAAAATGCGCTTTTAATGTGCCCGCCTGCAAGCTAAAGCCTGTAACAAGGTCCCTCAGAAAAGAGAGGGCTGCGCGAGCATCTGAGGGTGAAGAGGAATGTTTTCACAGGTGCAGTTAGTAAATACCACTGGCTCCTGCTCACATTCTTCCTTAAATGGAAATTAGCATTGCTTTAGGTTAGAAAAAAAAAAAACCCTTGTTACAATAGGAGTGACAGGCTCCCAATTAACCTTTTAGCACCTACGCTGCTGAAAGCCGCACAAACTGGTAGAAGGCTTAGAATATAAAACATCACTTTCTGTTCACAGTTTAGAATTTTTCTTTTTTGTTTTCCTCGACCCATTCTGTGACTTTTGTCTGTCGGTCTGGAAGAGCAAGGAATCCAAAAGTCTCTCAACAACTATAACAATAACGAAAAAATAAGAAGTCTCTCTGCATCTCTTAAGACCAACTGCGTAAGAGCACTAGACCCTTTACACAAGGGAAAGCCTCACAAGAGAAGTTGAGAACTGAATCTTCACCTTAAGTTAAGCCAAACTTTATTTGGGCATTTAAACAACTTCATTACTTGGATTTTATTTTTACTTTCTATTTTTTTATTTTCATGTGCCCCCCATAAGGGCTCTATCCAGCCCAGACACCAAGACAAGGGGACTTGTGGGACTCCCTCCCACAAGATCCCTCACAATTTTAACAAGGTGACAGAGCAGCTCCATCCACACTAGCCTCTATCAGCCAGCTCTGCCACAGCCCTGCGGCTACACCATCAGTGCCTGCTAACAGCATACAGTGCCTATTTTGAAGGGAAAACGATGGTTGTGGTCACTGTGGCTTTTTTATCGCACGTGTTGTGGAGGCTGTGGAACATTTTTCTCCATGTAATCTGCCCGGTGGGAGCAGCAACACGAGGACCGTTTTCGGGCTGCACTGTTTGAAGTTTTAACCACCAGGCCACATAGAGGTGCAGCCCCTGTGTTATGATGAGGAAGGTACCAACACCAGGCAAGAGTCACAGAGAGGGGATTAACCTTGATCTTCCTACAGCCCAGGCCATGAGCAGTTGGGCCGTTACAGCTGATAGAAAAGGCAACTGCAATGGAAACGGGAATGAGAGGGATGAAAAGATGCACTTTGTAACCTGGCTTTTCCACCACAACTCGTAATGAACTTGTGAATGCACCAGGCTCATGGTCAGAAAGCTCAGCCTCCTCTGCTGTCGCTCGGGCGCCTGCACTGCCCATTTTCTCTCATGCTGGCACAAGTGTTGGATCATACAGGATCTGAACCTGCTGAAAAAGAGCGTGTCAGAAAAGGGCTATTAGCAGACACAGCACTTCCCTCATTAGTTATTCCCACTGCTAGCATATGGCAATTTTAGGAGGAAAATTCCAATGAAATCAAGAGCACAGAGACAGTAATACAGCAATTACACTGTCCCTTATGTACTAGGGTTTGAGGCTTCTCTGTGACTGTTTTAAGTAAGGTTTTCTGCAGCATTAACTCCTTTCTATTCACAGGAATCAGCCCCATCTACACCTCCGGGGAGGATTGAGGTGGTTTGAGGGTGTTTTTAGGCTTGTGACATGGGTCTTGCAATGAGCTAGAAACAAGGAATTTCCACACAGGCCATTCTCCCAGTGGTCTCTGTGCATGCATCCCACTAAAACCAACAAACACAGGCCGGGAGAAGGGAGCCAGGCTGGTCTGCTCTGCCACCAGGGCTGCAGCTCTCCAGCTTGCTGGAGAAGACATGGATGCTCCTGACCATATCCAGTTGTCTCCAACTCAATTTTAACTCGGACTGCTACAACTCTGTCACACCTACAGGAGAAATTGCAGTCCATATCCATTTTCTCCTGCTTATTTAGTGAAAAATCTTATCTTTCATATAAACTCTGCCTTCCTATTAACACAAGCTATCCACGAGTAGACTACAGCAGGTGATTCTGCTCTGAAAAGATCCAGGTAAAACCCTGGGAAGGAAGAACTGCTAAATCACACAGCTTGCTCTTTTAATCAGAGTGAGATCATATAAAATAGATCTCTCATCCAATTAACTAGAACTGACATCTTTCCAACCAGCCTCTGTTGACCTAGATTTATGCTCTTGAATTTTGTTTTGAAATTGTTATCGTAACTTTATACTCAAAATCTCTGAATACATTTCCAGTTTTGTAAGGTTTTGTAGAAATTAGCAGGCCCACTGCCTGCTCTGGTCAACTCCTTTGCAAGCAGGTTATCTGGACATGCTCATTTCCAGATGTTGATCCTTACTGGAGATATACTGACTCCCTGGAAAAACCTACTTCACCCTCTCTTGACATGAACACATAGTCCTGTTTCCTTCAAGCAGGAAACAGAAATATTTCTTGAACACATACTGTTCTTGCCAATATGTTACAATAATACCGATTTAAGCAAAAGGAAAACACAACACAGCTTGGCCTATAGCAGAATCATTGTTTGAGAAAGAATCAGCACATTCAAATGCGGTGGGATCCTTCCAGGGAAGCGCTTGGCCATGTGCACAGGACCTAGAAGGGATGGTTTAAAGCAAACCTCCTACTTTGCATTGCAATGGGCTACCAGCACATCCTCTGTCAGTGGCAACACCTGAAGGGAGAGATAAGCAGCAGCCACAAACCAAAGCCAACCCAACCCGCAGCATCCGCAGTTCCCACCAAGAGACGCTGGGTCTGCACGTCCAGAAGAAAGACCTGAAAGCCACTGACTGAACCGTTTGTGGGTTGAGCTAAACGTCATAAAATCTGGGTGTTCATCTCACTATTACTAGCTTAACAATATATCCTAAATATAGAGACATGAATTGTAATGACTTAGAATCAGTGCAGTAGCTTTCTTTATTTATCACACTCCTACAAGGATTTGATTTGTGGTTTTCTCTAAACACCCCCCAACAGAGCTGCACCGGTGGCAATCGCTAACAAAGACCTTGTGCTTCTCCTGAGCAAAGTTACCCGCGCTGAGCTTTCCGTCGGCCAACAGCACGGACTAAACATTTATCTGTTTGCCACAAAGTACACGCACCATTATGGGCTACTCTTAAAGACCAAATTTTAATTGAAGCATTTGCAAAGCATGCCTGGTTTGAAACGCAGCTTTCAACTGCTCCGTGAAACCCTTTGGCAAGGATATTGTGCATTCCTAGGAGGATTTAAATTAGTCGGCTGCGGAACAAAACCTGGGTTACGGAGAGTAACTTGGATACAGTCACACTCACACAAAAAGAGCACATTCTCGTTCCTCCTGATTTTTCTCCTTGAAAAACACAACATGCAAAGCAATGGGCGATGGAACGTGCAAAGTCGGTTTTAATAGGAAAGCGTGAAGGTTTATTGGGTAAACTAAAAATATTTATTGCAACACTGTGTTTCTAAAGCACGTCTGAAGCTGCTACTTTTAAGCAGTTATCTGAAAAGACAATTTCATACTAAGGGTTGAAATTGTACACCTTGCTTTCAAACACGATTCCTGAAAATCTTTTTGCTAGCTTTTGAGACAGGCCTGTCTTCATTTCTCGGTGGTTCATTCCAATCTGATTTTTCCCCTCAGTAGGGCATCAGAGTAAAGGCAGGCGTTAACATCATAAAGAAACTTAGAAAAGCCTCATTAAATCTTCTCAGCATTCAGTTGCCCATCTTGTAGTATTACCGAGGGAATCTTCATATACATGATAATTAGTTTCCTGAAAGGCTAGGGCTTAAATGTCATTTCTTTGTGTTGTAAATTCTAATTATTCATAGTAAATAAACTAGTGGTACTGGTTTATTGCTTAAAGCAATGCAGAAGTTTGAAGTTATCATGCAACTGGCAAAAATAAGGAGTTCCCAAAAAAGGAAATAAAACTTCATTCCTAACATTCCAGCAGACTTAAAAAGGGCTCCATTAACACTAATGGCAAAGGGCCAGTGACCTAGAACTCTACTTGTGGTCCAAAACTATTAATGAAGTCTGAGGAATAAAGAGCAGTGGGTGTTCAAAATGCAGCTCCTGCGATGTCGCGGGGCGGTGAATACGGCGGGCACTAATGCACTGTGACACGCAGCGCGGCGCCGCGCGCTGGCCCCGCGCACCGTGACGGAGGCGCCTCCGCGGCGGACGGCTGCTTCGCGCAGGGTCGCGCACGAACCTTTAGGCAGCAGCAGGATAGTTAAAAACCGAGCGGCGCTTCTGATACACAAGCCATAAAGGAAGGAGACTGAGAGGATGAGAGCGTTTCATTTAGCTTTCAGAATGAGAGCAGAGCATCTCAATTTTATGACTACTCTAATGCTATTATTCCACACTGCATCAAGCCTTATCTTTTTCAATCAATTTTAATTTATGTGATGGTGTGACATTTATTTAAACAGCGGTAATGAAAACATTTGCTACTGGAAGGTAAAGAGCCAACCTGAGTATACACCTTGAGGAACAACTCAAACTGTCAAAGAAAATGCTTCTCAAAGGCCACTTTTTATTCCCTAGCCTGCAATGTAGCGATAAACAGAAACAGAACATTGACCAACCCTAATGGGACGGAAGCACTTCATGGACTACTCGAAAATTGCTTTGGGTTCCACCGCCATCCAAAGATCAAGATCTTGACCAGGTCATTCTACATCATCTTTATTAACATAGCAAATGCAAGAGTTGTTCATTTTTGTATTTTTGTAAATGAAAGTTTAATGTCAGCAGGACTGAAGAGTCAAACCACAATGAAGAGAGTGAGCTTTTTTCTCCCTAGTAGCAAAGAATTTTATCATACAGATATTTATCACCCTGATACATGTGAGGATTAATGTTGTCTATTATGAGAAGCTAAAAAAACACAGTAATTCTGTCACATACATTATTTAGAATTTGGCTTTTGGGGAGGAAAAAAGAAAACAAAACCATTCCTGAAAACAATCAAGCAAAATGATACTTCACAAATAGTCGTTCATTTTTCAAAACTGTCTTAAAACTTTTAAGAAAGAACAAAAGAACAAAACCTCTTAAAATTTTGGAACACATGCTTTTTCCCTTATCAGAATAAAGGAAGTATTTTTTTTAACTGAGACAAACACTATCAGAATGATTAAGATGCCAGGACAAACCTGAAATGTAACAATATTTTTCTGCTGGACAGAATAAACATTTAGTGCCATATTCATAATTAGATTTAAACCTCAGGTATTTATAACTGCAGAAGAGACAGGCCTCTATGGGCATGCCATAATCCACTAAGATTATGAGTCTCCTAGACAGATGCTGCAAGGAATAACATAACTCCTTAAAACACTAGAAATATATGAATACATATCTATCTAAATAAACACTGATTATTTTTGGTACTAGAAATACTTTGGGTTCTGTTAGCAATTAAAATTCTTCAGTCTAAAGAATGAGGAACAACTAAAAATTATTTCCTTCTTAGAATTACTGCATTTTATGTATTCTTTCTGGCTCTATCTTGATTGCAGTATTGACTCCTAAAGTCCAGTCAAATTAGTTAAAGCTTTGTAGGTCCAAGAGAGATTTGGGGAGGAATCAATCTGAGAAAATGTAAACTTTAATTTAACTTATCATAAAGAATCATCTGTAACTCCATGTATTTTTATTTCTTTCTCCTTTAAATAAAGAAATCCTCTGTCAAGCGTGTTTCTGCTTGCTGACAACACTGGCAAGGAGAACCAACAAAATTTCTGCCTTACACTCCTCATTCATACCAAAATGTGACTAGAGTATAAAAACAGAGATATTGCTGAAATTTTTGAGACAACCAAGTGAAAGAGTGGAGCAGAAACTAGAGAGGGTCCATGGAGCAAGCGCACATGACCTAGAAGGAGAGGTTGGGGTAGGTAGGCTTGTTCCATCTCATGAAGAGGAGGATAAGGAGCAATTCAATAGCAGCCTAGGACAACCTGCAGGTTGGTTATAAAGATGATGGAGTTGGGGTCCTCTCAGAAGCAGCATATCTACCAGAGGACAACGGCCACAAATTACCTGAGCATTACATTAGGGACAGTATTTCACTGGAAAGGTTGTACAGCAAAGGGTCAGGCTGTGGAATCCCTGTTGCTGGAGTCTTTCAAACCTCGGCTGGACTAAGCCAGGGCTGACCTGGTCTGGACTTCCAAAGGCTGCTTTCAACCAACATTTTCAAGCATTCACTGAGTCCATGTTTTTGGTCCCCTTCCACCTCACCAAACTGCAAATCGAATGGTCAGTTTGACTTTCTTGGGCATTTTTTCTTATATTTGGGCAACAGTCTAGCTTAATACTTGCCTCATAACATGATTCAAGCAAAATCTTTTGAAATTTAAAGTCCTGTGCAAAGAATGATCAGGCACCAATACAAAATTGTATCCTGAAAAAAAGTCAGGAACAAGCAATTTAGCCAAAAATGAAAAATAAACAACTAAGCATTCAATCAGAGGCATTTATTACGAGGAATGCATAGGAAAGTTCTCTTAAAACATGTGAAGTAAAAGCTCTCAAAAAACAAAAGTTTCTGGTGTTAAACCAGCAAATTGTTATCTGTTATTCATCAGGAGAAAGATAAGTTGTTTAAAATGCACACACCTTATCTCCATGCTTCTGCATGCTTCCTCCTGTAGAATTTGCTTCATAGGTAGCCACTGATGAAAAATGAGCTGCCCTACCTAAAGCCTAAAAGGTTTTTGTTTTAGTTTTTTTACTGCTCTGACTGCTCCAACTCTTACTTATGTTCTACTGGCTACACATATAGAAAGAGTCTATTCACAGCTCATATATCACACACTATGTATCACAAAGACTGTATCTTGAAAGAGAACTCCTGAATGCCCTGGATCCAAGGAAGGCCGCGTTGCTACAGATTTGTGATCCATTTGTGGGTTGACATGGTTAGTACAGCTGACACTCAGGAGGATCTCCCCCCTGCACCAGAAGAATTATCTTCCAGTGTTTTTCATAGCAATACTTTAACTTACAAATCCCCTTCCCTCTTTTTTTTTTTTTCCTAGCCTTCTGTCTTGGAATATGTAAGAGTTTTATTACCACTGAGAGCCATAACTTTGGGGAATTTACTGCAATTGAAACATGGGCTCATGAGATAAAAGTTGTAGAGGAAAAATGGCCGTAATAGACTAGACCTCTACTTTCCCAGAGGAAAAGAAAAATTATCAAGCCACTTACCTGACAACCCTGCTCATCTTCCAAGGAGAACACACAAAATGTGCCTGCACTTCACACAGACACTCAAAGCAGCTCAATGTGCACAGCAGCACAACCTTGCTGAGAAGCCAAGGGAAATGCAGACAAAGCCTTCAACAATTCATTCTGCATGGCACTGCAAGAAGTCTAATGTAGACCATTTGAAAAGTATACTATATGTGTAAAAGACTGTTTTTCCAAAGCACATGAATAAAGCCTAGCTACAATCTACAATAATAGTGCTTTCAAACCCATTTTCCCCAGATTTTTAAAGGCAGGCTTTCCTAGATTTTACAGCAGGACCTAGGAGGGAAGATTAGTGTTAATACA
The DNA here is from genome assembly GCF_000705375.1 of Tinamus guttatus. Next base: position 336,550 of record NW_010577490.1, on the reverse strand, counting down.
GTAGTGGTAATTCTACAGAACTGGATAAGCTGGACTCAGATTTGTCAGCAAAACACAGGTTAAAAAAGTCCAAGTGTTCCTATTATCATCATAATAACTTGCTTTATACAATGGTTTGGTATACAAGGCACATGGGGTCAAATTCATTTATACTGAAAAGTTAAGTTCTGCAGCCTTCAGAGTTTTTCTCAAGGCATTTTTATACATTTTCCCACTGAAGAACTTGATCTCTTGTTCAGACAAATACATAAGCACTTAGTATAGAACTAGAGTAACCAGTGCCAGAACTGACCAAGATCTACGCAAGAAATTTACTTCTACTACTGAGGCAGTTGCCAAAAGTCTGAAGTGACATCTAGGTGGGCAATGCCAATTCCTTCTGTATTCATTAGGGATGCATGTAAACATTACAAAGAAACAAACAACTCCCCCAAACTGTGTACCCACTGTTCACTCTATAGCTCTTTCAAATAATTTACAACAGATGAGCAGGATTCGCTCTTTCCTAAGCTACCTACTGGCCTGCTTTTGTTGCTGTTGCTGTTGACATAGCAAGTCAGGTCACTCCAGCAGAGGTGCAAGTTTAAATAGAAGGTAATTACATACGTGCACCAAACTCCTGACAAGTCCTCGTTTGATCAGTCGATGAAAGTGGTAGCGGTCTAGTCCTATTTCAGCAAAACCTGACTCGGTTGTTGTGCTATCTTCAAGCCCAGTATCCCTTAGAACGGTGGGACTCGATCCAACCACAGTGTATAAAACATTCTGACTGATAAATGAAATACTTAGAGTCAGGATTATGTTCTGAACAACAAAGAGATCCCTTTGGAGATAGATGGCTTTTTATAAAGCTATTAGAAATAAATCCACCTTTCAAGGACGGTTCTATCTTTTGAAGAGCATTGGTCTTGAAAGTAAAAGTGCACTCATCTATAAACTCATTAAAACTATAAGCAGCAAAGGCATTTAAGCAGAAAATAACCACATTCTTGAAAAGCTTCCCAATTAAAAAAAAAGAAAAAAAGACTAAACATTCATGATTAAGTTTCCACATATTTATTTTGCAGGCTTTCAAAGGTTTTAAAACATTTCAGCAAAACTCAGAGCAACAAAAAGCAACAGCAAATGTTTATTTAGTTCAAAACCAAAACGTTCTCCAACTAATAATAGTCTTAAAAAGCAAAATCCAACCCTGCAGCTCATCCCTTGTTACAAGAGGTCTGTTCTGGGTGAAATGTATTTAAATATCTCCAAAATATCCCCCTCTGTCCTGCCACATTCCCTTCTCCCTCTCCTCGCATTTTAAACTAATAGTTTGACATCACTGGCCTCACTAAATTCAATCCTGCAAATTCCTGGCATTCATGTCGTCTTAATCTGAAACGTAACTTGAGGAGATGGTTAACATTTGACCTTTGCTCTAATTCAGACATACCTGGAGACAAAAAAGAAAAAAAAAAAAAAAAGGAAAAAAGCAAAAAAAGGCAAAAAAAAAGCCCAAGGCATGAAACAAGCATTCAGAGTCTGAAAGGATGTTTTATTTTAAAGCTCCCAGCCCAGTCTTTAAAAAAAGAACTGATTAAAGCTTCAAAAGGTGACTTTTCTTAAGTTCTCCTACACACGTGGTTTTGCATAACCATTACAAATTCTACTAAGAATGAAGCCCTAAAGCAATAAAAAAGAAACAAATCCCTGCAGGTAGGGACCTAAAAGTCCTGATGAATTTAAGAATTAAACGGATACTACCCTATTAACGAAAATAATCAGTCTCATTTAATTAAGTTGGCTACTATGGCAGAGAATAAACATCAATAAATCATCCATTGATCATATAAGTAGACATAGCACCTAAAAGGTGATTAGAAGCATTAGTCAGAAAGAAGTCAGTGTTTGCTACACTGCAAGCTAGTTCTGCAAAACAGAAAATCCACCACCTGCTTGCTATGAGCGAAGCCAGAGACACTCAAACACCCTCCCCCATGACTTTTTTTTCTCCTGAGAAACAAGTTTTAAAACTGACTCTTCAAAACTATCCTAGCTTTTTTGTCCACCTTCCTCTTTCCTTCCCTGAACACCCAAAAACAAACAAACAAACAAACAAACAAAAAAAAACACAGAGATGTGAGAAGCTTGCGAGCTGTGATCTGAACTGGGTACTCTCTTCCCCTCCCCCATTTCAAAATTTGGGATTTTTGTTCTACTTTTGCAGGGGGGGAAACACTTAACTATGAACTAAATCCTCTTAACCATCACTGAGAAACATTCTCCTGATATCATGCGTTTTTACCTCAAGTGAACTTGTTTGGGCATTCGGGCTTTCCAGCCTTTCTCCTCTTAATTACTAGCCCCTGCCAGCGCCCGTATCTCGCAGCGCCAGAAGTGCGAGGGAAGGAAGGACAGCAGCAGCCTGAGACCAGGAACCGGCACGGCCGCCTCATGAGGCAGGGTCTCTGTGCTAGCAGATAGTCCCCAACTGCGGTTAACGCTATCAGCTGCAGGCATTTTGTTTGCCATACACTTAAGGCATGACTAAACATGCAATTCTGAGATTTTTTCTCCTAAGGAAAAGCTGCAGCTACAAGTGATTAGCTGAATGACCTCTTACAGACATGCTGTGGGACAACTGGGCTTTCAGTAGAACATCTGGAAGTGAAAAACAAAGTAAATAATTTTGTTTTCAAAAAAATTCACTCGCACTTTTCACACCATTCTCTAGCAACAGCTCCTCGCTTACTCTGAAAACAACATGCTGACTAGAAAACTCCTAATGTGTACTATTAGAATTTTAAAGCAACATTTTTCAAGGTACAGATTTCCATAATACAAGCAAAGCGAACTGCAACTTTTGTTTCCAAACAAGCTTCCTCTATCTGAACAAAGGCAGCAGCCAGAACATACTATTAAAGTCTTTTTTTGGGAAGAATTACCTGCCCTTGCTTTGGTGAAAGACTAGATGCAGGGGTAATTTTGGACAAGGACACTACGTATCGGAGCATAAGCATCTGTGGTGTGACCTACCACACACTTCTTCAAGCCTCCCTGGCCGGAGCGGCCACAGGCCCTGGGGACTCTCCCGCATGGCAGCGAGCGGCCTTCCTCACACCGCTGCCGGCCCAGCCGGGCCCACCTCTCCCATCCGCCCACTGCCAAGTTTGCTGGCTTCAAAATAGTTGGTACACGTGAAGACGCGAGAAAAGTTCAGGCTCTATTTTAGATGTCAGCATCTCTTCTCAACACCTTTGATCACCAAGGTGGTACACACATTCCTACTTCCGTGAAACTTCTCCAGCTGTGACTACGTGCAAAAAACAGCTTTTCCTTCCAAAGGAAATCCCATGAGCAATGAGTATTCTCATCTAGAAGATCCCAGGATGACCTTTAAGGTATTTGAGTCTAGTTTGAAGGGGAGAAGCTCCACATCAGTCTTTCCTGGAATGTAAGGCCCACCAGACAATGTTCTTCATGGTTCCCGTCAGATATTCTGTTAGGTATTTTTAGTCCCTTCTTTTGCCTACTGTTGTACTGATGACTAAAACCAAGCTCCTTTTTGAATATATTACCTGTAATGTTAATGTTCTAAATGTATTATTTTAACACTGATTTTGCAATATCTGAGTTGTACTTAGAAATAAATGAAAAAGAGAATTATTTTCAAGCTTTTCTTCAAACATAAATTCTACAAGTAGAAGAATAAATACCATCCCCTCAACAACACTGTGGTATTTTAGGGGATTCATTCACGATTAGTGTCGCTTTCTAGTAATTTCAGAGTGTCCTAGTGGAAGAACCATCTCTTTAAAAACAACAAAAAAAATGAGAGCAGACTTGAGCAGGAGCCCGTTCCTGCTTTCCTGTTCCAGAGCGTTCCTATGGAGTGCTGCTATGCAAGTGGCTGTTGCAAACCGATCCAGAGATTTGCACTGGGCAATTTGTTTCAGATTTCGGTCGTGACATTAAACTATTCATCAATAATATGATTACCTAAATTTCTCAAGTTCACTGGGAGAAAAAAGGGTACATTTAAAATTTTACATTTCAAATTTTAGCTCATTTCAATGTATCCATGCTAATGTTCACATTTTAACTTGGATTCATGTACATTGGGCAAACTAAAATTTTGTTCACTTGTGTTTTTAAAATGCCTGTAAACTTCCACTGCATTTCAGAAACAGGAATTAAAAAGCAGTGTGTACATATCTGGATTGGAACAAACGTTGCATTCTCCCATTTCATGCCCGAATTCCACCGTTCTACTTTCCCTTTGCCTTTCCATGCCTTTCCATCTGTTTTGTTTCTCCATATGAGATCTGAGGCCCGTGACATGTATTGAGAAAGAGCTTATTTCCTTGGGCACATGAATGCTGTATCAATGCAGAGCTGCCTCCGACTCAAAAACATAGCTGCTTTTATGCAACATATTGCCAAATTCAGTAAACATTGCTGGAAGTGGGAAGCAGTGCAGACATCCAAAGGGCCGAGATTCATCCTGGACATCTCTACAGCACATTTCTGGGCACACATTTCCCAATACCTCTAGATGAGCCAGGTTAGGTCAGCATGATTTATTAACCCCAGGCTCAGCAGAGGATACACAGGGGCAGCGCTCTCAGATCCAGACAGGATCTCGGAGCAGAACGACCACCCTCGACCTGAACTAACACAACACACCAGCCCCACAAAGCCATGAAGAAGTTTAAACTCATCATATAGAAGTTAAATAATTAACTGACAGGTTAGAAAGGATTCAGATCTAGATTTCCAGTCACTCTGAGCAGTTGGCAGTAAGTGCTAAAAGCATTAGAAAATATAAAGTCACGAACAAGCTCTGGGTCTTTTTAAACACAAATTTATGAAGAAAAAGGAAAAGGGAAGCAGAATGTTAGCTTCATGTGTGCATAAGTACATAGTAAACCCATTTCTAATTTCCCATGTTTTAAGCCTCCACCATTCTTGCGTCTTATAAAAAATGCAGTAAGTGGTTTCCAGTGTTGGGCTGCTTAGCAACACCTGTGTTCAAACAGCCTCTGGGCCAGTGTGACAAAAACTGATCTGACACCTGACAAGCCCATTTTTTTTAATTGAAAGAAAGCAGCAAACCCACAAAATGGGATTATATTAATACACCGATTTATGTTTCAGACCATGCACAATGGCTGAAAACTGTCAGAGAGCAGTAAACTCCTTGGTGACTGCCTCAGGCTAAAAATACGTCCTAAATTTTGTTATGAAATTCGGCTGCCTGGGGTGCCATTATTTTGTGCAAGACAATTATGATCCATATCATGTTCCTTGGGATACAAGAAGCCTTTATGTGCATTTACTGTACAAGTTTCTAAACTTTTTGTTTAATTGCCTTTTAAGACAGAATTACCTCTAGGGTTTCCATGCCTTTCTAGCCACAGGAGTTCATTGAGCAAATTCCCAAAGAAAATTTAGGAGTCAGTTGTTTTTTCAATTCTTTTGATTAGTAACAAATCGAAAGAGTAGAGAAAGAGACTGAATAACAAATTCCTTCACAGATGCCTCAAAACCAATCAAACTCTTCAGTTATTTCATAGTGTCTGAATGTTGCCCCTAAATAATTGTCACGTATGCTGAAAATGCAAAATTGCAGTATATGCCACTAGGAAACTTTGTTAGAGTACTTAGCACATCAAATATATGCTGCTGAAACATTCAGCTGCGGGTTTCCAAACCTGAAGGTTTATCTCATATCTCAACTCACAGGATTATACATTATGATTATAATGTTTCTCCACTGCCCATGTTAATACAAACTCCCACAACACCCACTTCTGTTAGACCCACCAAGACTTGCTCACGTGCTGTTTCTGCCTCATTTTTCCCCCAAAGCAGAAGCCTACAGTTTGGCATACTCAAACTTCATGAGCCAAAACAAAAAGTCTGAAAACCCACAATGTAAACCCCAAACATATCCTTTAATCTCATCTCAGGATTCTGTATTAGAAATGTATATGATTAAAAAATGTTTTTTGGCATCGAATATTAGTGCAGAACCTCTCAACTTGCTATTCCTTCACCTTTTCTGTTAGGTAAGGTCCCAAAGAACTTCTCTACAGAGTTGTGCTGGACCTTTATTAAATTTCGAAATCATTCAGCATGTCTGAGCACTTTACAAAGTCTGCAGTTTTGGTCTAATTGAAATGACAATGCCATAGAATTTCCCTCTGAAGCACAACATAACATGTATTAAAAACTCAATCTTTAATACTGGAGATAGTAATTTAATTTAAATAGCACTTTTTCATTTACGGATCTAGACGTTTTCACAGAAGGGATAAAGCAACACTGAACATGGCTGACAGGGAGAGAATCTAACCATGGAAGCTGAACAGCTTATTTAGAGCAAGGTCAAGAAACCAGTCTGCAAAAGGACCCAGCACTTCCAGGTCCCTTTCCAAAATATACAGGTTTTTATTCAAAACAGACTTGACAGAAAACTTTGCATATAAGAATGTAAGAAAAGTTATATAACTGTTTTATATGAAAGCTTATCATACTTCTGGAAGAAAAGAGGAAGATAAATATCTGACTTTCGGTTCTAGAGGTACTGGTAGATATTATCTGCATTACAAACTATTGACCATTATTTGTAAATGCTGAAAAATTATATAGTTAATAAATCCGTATGAATGAAGCAGAAAGACAAGGAATCTCTACTGGGTGATGTGTACTGAAATGGTGCTTCTAGGTATATAGTTAAGTAAAATATTGCTAAGTATTCCTGCCTGACCAGTGATCTGCATTCCCAACACAAAATGCCTTTCGACATTTGGTTCAGTGTACACCTGAATATGGAAGCCATGGCACTCTTTCAGGCTGGATTTATTCTAGAAAAATTGCTATACTACATGAGCACGAGTAAAAATTCACATGCCTTGCATTTCAGATTTGTTATTAGCACTCTGGGACACAGACAAAAACAGATCTGTCGCTAAACTTAGATGAGTATCTTAGGTAAAACATTCAAAAAAAAGGATGGCAAATAAGGCACTGGCATAAGTAACACTGCCAAGATACCTAACTGAACAATGATAATGACCTAATTTACCTAATAACCTAATTTGATCTACAAATAGAAAAAAAAACCACACACACAAGAAACAGTTTTTATATGGACCCTGATATTAGACTTCACATTACTAACTGGTTAGTTGGACCTTGTAGAGAATTATTCAGACTAAACTATGTTCTCAGAGCACTTTCAAAATGTCATAGTACATGTTGTTTTAAGATGTTTTTAAAGTAGGTCTGCTTAATAAGAGATATAACAACCTATTTTAGGATACAAGAACTTCAATTAACTCCTAAACTTGGAAATAAAGGTCTGTTTTCATAAGCTCAGAAGATTTTGAAGAATGTTTTATTTTGTAAATGCAGGAAAAAAATACCAAACTGAAAAGTTTCATACTTGTCTGTAATTATAAAAGATGTAGATCAGTTTAGTTTTCTTTAGTGCTACTGGCTTCAAGAAGGGGGTAAAACAACACAAAAAAGGACTCTGTAAACAATTGAGAAGCTATTTTAAATCAATGACCCATTCAAGAATGAAGATTGTATTTGTTTATTTTGTCACTACTTCAGTCATTAGGAATTAGTTCTTTTGTGGTCTTTATCACATGCAATTTGTAGACAGAATTGCCTCAGTCAGAGCTACATTTACCAATTTTTATGTACAAGAAAAAGAAATTCAACAGCAATCTGCAAGACATTTTTCCTTTTCTCTCCCCAAAATTAAATTTGGAAATGAAATGGTAAAATAACCCCCTCCCCTTCCCCCCGAAAAGTCATCACTTTTAAGCTGAAACCAACTGTTTATCTCCTAGGCTTAGATGTTTTTAGGTACACAGATTTCTTTCTTATTTGAATTACCAAACCAGTAGAAGATTGGGATTTAGTTGCTGAAGAAGACCATTACAGAAGAGCTGATACAGAAAACAACCTGCTTTGGACTGAACAACCACAAGTTAGTTCACTTAATACGGGACTTATCTTTCCACTCTCAAAACAGTCTTTAACCAGATACTTATTTCTTAAAGACAAATTCTGGTAAACTAAATGAAGCCAATTTGTGAAGTCACCTGAACTGGGCTCTACAAGAGCTTGTGTGAGAGGAACCAGAAAGTCTTATTCAAAGCAGTACAACAGTAAGGACCTGCATCTCAAGAAAAACATACGGGCACACAATGCTGCATCTGTTTGGATGCCAGAAGTCTCTGAAGGAACATGGAGTGGGTGTGAACTGGCCGGCAAAACAAGCTCACCTTCAGGTGCGAGTCCAGAGCAACGTGAGCTGAACTACGGTTGACACCAGATGCACCACCTCCCTCAACTGAGGAGCCACGTTCAAGCACTTGCACGGAGCAAGGGAGGCTACAGCAGCAAACTCACTGAAAAAAATTTCAAAGGGATGGCAGTAGATACTGGGTCTGAGTGAACAGCCTGTGAGGTAAGATAAGGAACAGACCAGAGAACCTGGCAAATCAACCATAAATTGAAATCCAATCTAATCCTAGCCATTAGAAGAGCTTTGCTGTAGAATAGTTCATGAAAAGCAATCATGAAATAAGGCCAAGAGGACCCTGGGGGAGGGAACAATAACAACAAAGGTGGTTGTTAGAAACCCTGAGTGTTGTTAGAAACATGGACCCAAGGACATTATTGCCCAGGGACAGGTTCACGGTTTACACACATTCAAGGGCAGACTGCGTAAGCATGTGGAAGATGAAGTCATTTCAACTTCTATTTAGTAACCTCCTGATGCTGCAAGGCTTCAGATGAAAACTGCCAAGGGGGCAAGCTGCTGTTTCACAGGAAACACCCTACTGGATACTGCATGCTTTTTCTTTACCAGGCATCTGCTCATGGCCTTTATAGGGCTGTGGGAAGGAGCTGAATGGCAAGCTCCTCGCTGGGCACTGTTTTCTTCTGCTGCACTGAGAGAATGAATGAAGCCAGAGCTAGGCTGATGAAGTAACCCCTACCTGCATTCAGCGGGACTGTTAAATTCACTTGCAGTCCTATATTCCTTCAAACACTAAGGCGCATCCTCCACGGAAAACAATTTCTAAAATACATACCAATAATTATGGCAGGCAGGTAGGACAGATAGGTCCTGTGACCCAAAAACCTGCAGCAACATTGTAGGGGAAGACATGGAGAAACAGGGAAATCTCACTTGCTGCCAGCTGTGCTCCTGCCCGCTGCCCGGGTCTTCCCGGACGTTCCTGCGGGTCGCTCAGATCCACGCAGGTTGCTCGGATCCACGCAGGTCGCTCGGATCCACGCAGGTCGCTCGGATCCATGCGGGTCCCTGGGGCTCACGCTGGGCTCACAGGTGACGGCCGCTGCTCCAGAGGGCTTCTCCCCACACCAGTGCTGCGTGCAGGGCTCCTACCCTGAGGAGAGCGGAGCACTAAATAAAGGGCCACCCGGGGAGCTATGCAACCTCCATCCTTAGCTCTTAGGATTGGGCTGGATAAAGCCTTGAGCAAGCTGCTGTGACCCTGCTCTGAGGTCTCATCCACGCTGAATTAACCTGAGTTTTGATGTCTCCACAGCAAGCTCCCGGGACGGCTCCAGAAACAGCCTCGCCAAGTCTCCTTCTCTTCCACTACAGATGCTCGGGCGCAATCCCAGAGATACACAGGAAGGCTTCCCCTCCCCACGGCCAGCGGCGGCCGCGCGGCAGAGCCCACGCAAAGCCCACGTCTGCTGCACGTGCTTGCTGAAGGGAGGATGGGGGTAGGATAGGTAAAGGATGTGCTTGCCTAATGATTCTTACATTTCACTGGGATTTTGTATTTGTTTTTAGGCTTACCTTCACCCAGAATAATCTTTCCATATTCGATACAAAACCTGGCTGCTTTAGAGGCAAAATGTGACTTTTTTTTTTAAATTATGGGAAGTTATTGTATGCAAGACTATAAGAGAGTTGCATGTGACATTTGTAAGCCTGGACAATGAGGCTTACATGGTCCCTCCAGTTATTCTTAACAACATGGAAGCAGATCAAATACAGAAAAATCCTGAAAAGAACACATCGGGTTTTGGTTATTTTAATTTCCCATGACCTTGTGAAGCATGGGAAATAAGTCATCCACCTACGTGTATTTTTTTTTTTATTTCAGAACAGTCTTTAAATACACAACTCCAAGTCAAAGTAGTAGAGGTAAAAAAAACACAGATAATCAAAAGTTTATATAATGGGCACAAATCAGATAACGTAGAGATAACGTTAAGACATATATACAGACTGGTGTGGAACTGAACGCTCTTAACTTTTTCTAAAAGTTCCCTGAATACTTTGAGTTACAGGAAGATTTAAGAAAACTCATGTTATTTAGCAAGGCAGTGGAGTCACAAGCATGACACGTTTCTGTCAATTAATATTTTTGTATTTCAATTCATATCTCCATGTTTTGAGTTTCATGAGGTTTTTGAGTTTGAATCATTTCTTATGAAGAAAGGAATCTACCTCCCACCAGCTCTCATTGGGAACATACAGAAATCACATCTTTGAGACATGTAAGTGGCACAGGAACAACTGCTCAGACTCATTTATTAAGATGCACACACATTCACATTAAATGGAGCAAAATTAAAATATTTTAAGACTTTGAGGTTTTGTGATGGGATAGGGTCTTTTTTGCAGGAGGGAAATGATTTTTACTTGTTTTCTGAATTGTTTTTTCAGCTTGGTTCTTTTGAAACCAATGCATCTGGGATAATAGTACACTCAAAACAAACAGTCTGTTGTAAAGGAAAATTATAATGCAAGTCTGGAGAAATTAAAAAAAAAGAATTCACAGGTCTTCTAGCTGCTTACGAATGATTGCTTACAATAATCCGTTCACCTTTTCTGTCACCATCATCCTTTTCCTTCTGTATTCATGAATAATATTACATCTATTGAAAATGGGGGAAGAAGGACTGTATTTTTCTGCTCATAAAATTAATTACAGTCTTATTTACTTTTAGCTTTGGAAGTTAAGATCTGGAATCAGTGCGGTTTCACTGAATTAGTCAAATCAAAGTAAAAGTAAGAATTAAGAAGTTGAAAATGCAAACTCTCCATAACATGTTCCACCTACTACACCCCTCAACCAAATGAAAAGACTAATTTAATCATACAATATATGTGGTACTTCTTCATTTATCCCAAATCTCTCTGTTCTAACATGTTCAAAAGGCCAGGCCTTCAGTACTCACAAACCTGAATTATCAGAACTAATGAATGGGGATCCTCAAAGTCATGAAGGCATTTTGAAGTTATAATAATTCCAAACCTTGAGGCCTTAGAAACAGCAGTTCTTCTCCATTTGACCTTTTTGTTTTGAAGTCTTCAGGGTTTACTCATTATTTCCACAGTTCTGCATACTAGAACTTACTTCTAAGAGCAGTGCTACAGAGACCGAATGGCTACGTAAACCCATTACCCTCTGAAGACAGAGTTTTAAATTCATCAATAAATGGCACAGGAGACAGCAGAGCTGGCTTCAACCACAACATAAAGCCAAAATACCAATGCCTTGTGCTTCGCCATTCAGGATGTTTTCACTAGAATACTCTAGATTATATGGATATACAATATTTGTCCTCATATCGCTAAGCTCTGATATATTACATATTTTTCACGGAAAAATATATCTTAATATTAGTCCTCCAAAGTTTTATTTTTCTTAATATACTGCAACAAAACAACTAAAGAACAAGAGGGACTGACATCTCATGATCATTCAAACTACTAATTATTTTGTCCTGCTGCTCCAGGGGAAACCAACGGAGTTTTCCAGCACTTTGCTACCAATAGGAAATCCTACACAATTTCTCTGATGTAATTCCAATAACTCAGCTGTATTAGTGTTAACAGCTCTTGTAATAGGGTTTTTTGCAGCAGCACTTGCAGAAATTTTTAAAAGTTTCCTTCAACTACATATGATGAAACAGGGCCTTTGACTTGGGCTCCCATATGGTTAAACCTGTTAAACATGGAGCAGATACGTTCACTCTAAGGTTGTGGAAAACTGGCTGCACCTTCAGGTCAAAGGCTGGAATCAGCAGCAAAAGCTACAAGTGGCAGCCAGTTAGTCGAGGTGTCCCCCAGGGGTTGATACTAGAGCGGATGCCATTAGCGTCTTTACTAGCAACCTGAATGAGGGGCTGGGAAGCGCCCTCTGGGGCTGGTAACACATGAGTGGGAAGTGGCTGAGAGTCTGGAGGGCTGAGCTGCTGCACAGGGAGACCTCAATGGCTGGACGAGCGGCAGACAGAAACCTCAAGAATCAATCAAAGTGAAATCCAAGTCTCGCTTCTGGGATCCGAGAGGACAAGCAGGGGGCCAGCTGGCTGGAAAGCAGCTTGGCGGGAGCTGTGTGTCTGCACGGGCAAGCTGAAGTCAGTGCTGAGAAAGGTCAACTGCACAGTGGCCTGGGGTACCAAAAGGGTAGCTCACAGGTCAGGAGAAGATCATGTAAAGGCTGCAGCTACAGCACTGTGTCCAGTTTTAGGTGACCAACACAAGAAAGACACTGACTTACTGGAGGAAGACCAGTGCAGGGCTACCAAAATGATCATAAGTGGCCTGCAGCATCTGAAGTTCAAGGAGAGGCTGGTTTGGATTTGTTCAGCCTGAAGAGAAGGGGAAGGAAGGAGGAGAAGAAAGCTCACTGCCCTCCTCAGCTGCCCAAAGGGAAGGTGGAGAGAGGGCTGAGACAGACTCAACAGAAGCGCACCGAAGTGAAAGGGGACAACGGACACGAAGGTCAGAACAACAAATTCCAACTAAATATTAGGAAAAAAAAAAGTGAAGGTTGTCAAATACGGAAACCGGTTTCCCAGTGAAGTTGTGGGATGTTTACCCTTGGAGATGTGCAGAACTTCAATGCACAAAGTCCTGGGCAATCTGCTCAAAACTGACCCTCCTTGGAATAGGAGATTGGGCCAGACCACTTTCTCAGAGGTCCTTTCCAACTTACGTTACTGTGCAATCATACACTCATCACCATGCAATAAGTTACACACAAATGCTTAAGAGAGCAGGAGGAAATCTTTAGCTCTGGGTCTTAAACACATCATTGGACTCATTTTCATGCTTCCACACCTGAACCTTACTTGCAAACAACCAAACAAGACACAGTTTCTTTTTTGTTTTGTAGGAGATCAGCCTATCATTTAAAGAAATGAAAAAAAAAGGTAGTCATTTTTACTGAGATAACTGATATCATCGTCCCCCTACACACCCCATTTTTCAGTAAGAGTGAAACCACCCCATTCTCACTGAAAAACGGATGCTTCATTTTTTTCTTCAATTTAAGAGTAGTTAAATGTACAGCTAACAGGTTGTTTCCACCCAACAGTATTTTTTTTCCAGATATATCTTATCTAATAAGGAGGCTTTAGGAAGAAAACAATGACAGGACAGACCACGTTTCAATCCTAAGTGCAGAGAAACAACCTGGAAAGGAAACAGAGGCATTTTTATCTTTTCAGCAAACCAACGTCTACATTTCGTTAGGGTTACTGGCTCTGTGACAGACTGGCAAGAAAAGGCGGCGACGGGCAAGGCTGGACATTTTAAGAAGCTTTCAACCCCCAATTACGACCTAAACAAAATACTTTTTTTGCTTTCCGTAGAATTCAGAGTAAAAGAGGAAATACTTAACTTATATTGCATTTATTTTCCAACCAATTACTGTATCATTTCGGATGAATCATCCCTAAAAAGGAGAGTGAAAAACTAAGAGTGCAATAATGTTTTCCAAGTAGACCTATTTATTAAAAGATCATTTTGAAAGTCAGCCTTCCTAAAACTGCACTTAGAAATAAATGCTAAGTCAAAAGAGTTAGGGGGAAATTAATGTCTTTGGATACTTTTCCACCACTGTCCTTCCCATTCCAGTCGGGTTGGGCATCGGTATTTTAAAAAGCAAGTAAAGTATCAGTAAATCAGGAGTTTCTGCTTGATTTCTGTGAATTCTGAGCTGTAGGTACTGGCCCACGATCCATTCCTCTATGAAGACGGGCTTGTTTGTTAGGTAGAATTTGCAAGAATCAGGTTATCCTTGTCATCTCTTGAAGAGGAGCTACCCTAGTTCCGTGTGCATTTTTAGCTGTCAAACTGCACTGTTTGCCTTATTCCACAACACCACCATTCCAGGGAAGAGAGACCACAAGCTTGGAAGGGAAGTGGTGATGATTTGGAAGTGCTACAGGGCTCTGGAAGTTAAAGCTTTCCATATTTTTGTGTTAATTATGCAACTTATTTGGCCAAATAACTCAGCTTACCTAGACAAGTGTCAGGAAATTAAAGCATACCTTTGCACATGTGCAAAAGAAGAACTGTCATATGCTGAGCAAAATGAAAAAAGAGGGAACATGCCCTTGGAAGAGATACTGGCCACAGACAAGGCTGAAAACAGAATTCACAAATTCATCAGCAGAAAAACAGCCTGGCAGCAGATCATCTCAACACAGCACCCTAGTGAAATCTGAAGAGCACTTGCTCTTCCTAGGAAGAACAACTTCCTTCCCTGTGTCCTGGCTTAAGTCACATCTGTAGTACATGGAATGGGAAGAAAATGCATTTGTTCATCAGGCCAAGCAAGCAGCAGGCAGCTCTAATGTAACATGAAAAGTCATCTGGGTCAAATAAACATATTTCAGGCTTTTGTCAAAACACTAATGCCTCTACACGGATGGAAAAGGTATCTTTGATCAGGCATGGCTGATTTTTTTAAGCAGCAGCCAAACACCCAGCAGCAGCCTGGCCTCAAGAAACACATCCTTATTACAGGCGTTAACAAGGACACAACGACGAGCACAAACAGGCTGAGCATCCCGGCAAATTCCACACCTGAAGCACTTCCACTTGATCCATTTCTTCAGTATTCCTCATAAATGGCCTAAGAGACTGTTATGTCTCCATTATGGCAGCCTCGTGGGCAAAATACACAGGTCTGAGTTCTTTACACCTTTTAAAATCATCCATCACCCTCTCACTAACAGGAGAACACTTCTGAATTCAGACAACTGCCAGCTGGTTAGACAAAAATGTAAACTTTGCCTATAAGCGCATTAAGTGGAACTCAGCTAACTGTCCTTTCTAGATCAACTACATTTTTATATTTTTTATATATATACACACATATGTACACACACCTTTTTAGAAAAGGTAACAACAAATCACCAGCAGAGCTCTGCCAGCAGAAGCCTCCAGTGTAAACAGGCAGGAAGGTAAAGCTGCACTTTCACCAGGGCACCTTGTTTAGCTTGGCAGGGGACAGAAGAGTTACTGCAACAATACAAACCATGACTCTAATACACCTCTGACACCACCAAAAATAAGATACACCTCACATGCTTTAAAATCTATACATTCATGGATGAAATGCTAAAAGGGAAAGAATCACTTCGAAATCCTCCCAGGAAGATTCACTGCTAAAAATCCTTTCACCATCCAGGTAGGAAGCATGTTTGGCAAGAGCAGAGTCAGTAGATTAAATGGGAGTGGGAGGAGGTTATAAAGCTTAATATTTCTAAAGCAAACCTAAGAAGTAATTGATATTAGATATAATTTAAGATACTTTAACACAACCCAAAGACCTATTAGAAGAACAGGACCCAGCTCATCCAGTATTTGATAGTAATTTGATCTCGTTTTAAATACTAAGATTCAACAAGCTATCAAGAAACTATTTTACAACCAGTAAAGAAGTAAAAAAATCCATGGGTATTTTAGCAGTTATTTTCAAAAGGCAGCTATTAGGAGAATTAAAAGCATTTTTTTGTTTTTTTTTTTTTTTTAATCTTCACAGTGCTATCTATCACGTTGGCCTTTAACTACACAGTGTCACCACTACTCCCAACCTGTCACTGTTTTCACAGTTTCCCCTATAGTTTCAGTCTTCTACTGACCTGAACACAACATGGACTTAACTAAGTCACAGACCCCTTCAGGTCCTAGTGCTGTTACCTTCCTATTTAACCGAAGAAAATGAATCATTAATGAATAATGATCTGCTACTACTTTTCATGCCTTTTTTAAGATAACAGAGACTGTATACACTTTCACTTTCCCTATTCTACTACCCTTCATAATATTAAATTCTCTCACTGCATTACAACAAAAAGTATGTTTATTGGGGGCAAAGAATGTTTCAATATTCTCCTGTGGGCTAAGAAGCTTCTAGATTTAAGTGTCTTCCAAACTCTGTAGATAGTTATCTGCTTTAATATCAGGGCAACCAAATCTCCTCTCCAGGATCATTCTCCACCACAGTGCCCTGCGCATCATAAAAGAGAAGTGCAGCGTGAAATGGCAACTCAGTTGTAAAAAATACATCTATATAGAGAGAGATGTGTTTTTACATAGCTAAGAAAAAAAAAAAGTCCAATAAAGCTGTTAAAGAGCATCCAGGGAAAAGTAATATTAAAGTACGCACACAGAGGTGGAAGTGCTAAGTGATTAAATGCAATATGTAGTATATCAAGTCACTGTGTATAGCTATAACTATGCTTAACATCTTAAGGAGAAAGAACAGTTAAGTTTAGTTTTGTAGATTTTAAACTTCATACTTCCAACAAGTCATCACCTATACAGCAGTCTTCTTCGCTCTGAATTCCAGTTTTAAGGTCACAAAGTCAGGAGACCATGAAATGAGTAGGTTTTAATCAGTGATTTAAAACATTTTCTCACAAAATAAATAGCTACATGAAAGAAAGAGCAAATAAATACTCTATGGAATATTCATTAATGATTACTCGCACTTGAAAATGAACATTTTGAAGCTGTCCATGACCAGGAATGATTTAGCATTCTCAGACTAAATAATTCTTAAAAAACACATACGGTAATGATTAAAAATGTTTAAGAAACCAGAAAAACTGAAGTTTTACCTAAGTAGGTCAGTCAAAATGCAACACTCATTACTAATGAATTTCCAGGAATACCTGGTGCAACAGGTATCACCATGTATTAATATATGACCCTGAACATCTGATGGAAAATGATTGGTTAGTTACAGGAGTAGTGCAAGCATATAAAAAGCTTCCAAAAAGTGCTAAAACCTTCAAATTATCAGAGTCTAAAACATGTAAATAGACAACAGGCTGCTCCTCAATGCCAAAGTACATTAGCATTCACACACCACTCTTACAAGTGCAGCAGAAGCTGCAGTAGCAAATCCATGGGGTTCCTGAGCAAAGACTCTGCTTTCCTGGAAAGCAAAGCATATTATGAGCAAGGGTCCTTAGAAGTAACTGAATGAACATAAACAGGGGAAAAGGGGAACAGATTTTTTTTTTTTTTTTTTTTTTTTTAAAAAAAAGAGGGACTATTCAAAAAAGAGGGACTGGGGATAAAGGGCAGAGCAGAGACCTTAAAATCAGAGACCCAAAGGCCATGCGAGTGAGGAAACCAGTCCTTTGGATGAAGAAGGGCAGCACCAGCCCTTGGGAACGCAGTTTCAGAGACTTCCCCGTTCCTAGGGCTCATTCATTCCTCCCCTCCTGAAACTTTCTCACAAACAAGAGGCCACCATTGTATGTCCCAAAGAAAGGACCAGTGACTTCTGGTAGGGGCAGCAGGTTCTCCAACGCTGCTTTAGGAACAGGGATCTTCATTTTACTGTCACTTAATGATCTCTAGCGTAACAAAATGCTGTTTTTTTCTTTCTACAAGGATGTTGACCACCAATATTCATGCAAAACGGTAGACTCAAACACAGCTTGGTTTAAAGTTTCCTCTGGTCTTTCCTATTCACTGAAAAAAAAAGAAAAGCTAAAAAAGCTTGGTTATCATTCTTCTGAATTCCTCTAGGAGCATTATAAATCAAAGCCAGATTTTTATACTAGTAGCAAACCACAGAGGACAGTGCTGTTGGCTGATAAAAATATCTTTCTCTACCCTCAAAAAGACAAAAAAAAAGGAGAAAAAAAGAAAGAAAACTCCTTAAACCACTACATTTTTTCCAGCACAGGAAATTCTTTTGGCTTCCAAGTGGAATAATATTTACACCTGAACATCTCTGCGGGGCCGATAAAGCAGCTTTCTCTCGCTACTGCTGTTTTGGAGGGCGCTTTAACGTATCTCTCAGCTGGATCTTCCAGCGGCTTTCCAGGAGGTGCTCGCTGCCAACGGGAAGGCATTCCCACCCCCGAAAGGAGAAGAGAAGAGAAGAGAAGAGAAGAGAAGAGAAGAGAAGAGAAGAGAAGAGAAGAGAAGAGAAGAGTGAGACTCGGAGTGTCTGTGTGTGTGTG
This sequence comes from Tinamus guttatus, assembly GCF_000705375.1. Next base: position 318,271 of record NW_010577490.1, on the reverse strand, counting down.
TGCGCGGGGCTCACCTCGGCGGCGGGGATGTTCACGACACCTGTGGAGCGGCGCTTCTCCCGCAGCTTCCTCTTCTCGATCTGCCCTTTGCCCTTCCTGGCGCTGGGCCCG
>NW_010577490.1:271359-302337 GCF_000705375.1 Tinamus guttatus | reverse complement strand
GGCCTCTTCAGCTTCCTGGCCGGGGAGCTGCTGTCCGGAATGCCCAACACTCACAAGCAGACCCGCAAACTGGTGGTTTTTGCTAGTTTTCCTATCCTAACAAAGCAGCCACTGTTCAAATGTAGAGCCTTAACATAATCCAGTACCATTTCATAGTCTGAGAGTTCCTATAAATAGGCTTTAATCCTGATTAAACTAATATGTGGAGTATGCATTAACAAAATATTTTCTCTTTTGTTAGCGAATCTGCTAAAGAATATGGGAAAAGTGATAGCAGACAAAGGCAGTTATGAGTAACTGCAGACTGATCAGGAAGGATAAATGCAAATAGCATAACTAAAATGCTTACAGTTCTCATCTATACTAATCCTAAAATGTTTTAAGCCAAGCCAAAGATATTTATACAATTTTCTTGGCATAGCGAATTCCTATCGTACTAAAACTTCCTGTGAGGTGGCACCACAAACCTTTACTGTGGAGAGGCAGAAAAAGCAGCTTAGCAGTAAACTCAGCAAAATCACAGCTATCTACTGTGCTCGATGCTTTCCGTACTCCTTAATAAAACAGAGTATTCTTCTGTGAGGAGGTTTCTGAATAGAATTACAAATGCACTATTTTGCCTATCTGCACTACATGAGTAGCTGGTAACTTTTGCAGCTTGGTAGCTGAGCAAATAATTATTCAATAATTACCTGCCACGTGGAGCCAGCTCAGATGCGTACAGCAGTAATGACACCGGTGTTTGCTGGAGGGTTTAACAGTTTTTACACACAAAACATCCACGTTGAGGCTATGAAAAGCTCGTGAACTATTAAGGTTCAGATGGATCAGCCGAGCTGCAGCAACAGGCTCCTGCTGCCCCGCATTCGCTAGGTGAGATGTGACCCCATGAGCAGAATGAAAACCCACCCACCTGTCGCTGCTTCTAAGAGGGAAGGCTGAGGGGAGAGCAGTTTAGCAAGAGCCGCTGTGCAGAGGGGAAATTACCTCCTTTTCACCTTTCCAGATCTTACATGCTCACAGAAACTTTCATCCGATGCAACTATTAGGTAGGGAGAGGAAAGGCTGAGGGCTTTGGTCTGCAGTGAACCCACATTTTGTTCCTCGTAGATGTTGGGAAGTGGTTTTCTGGAACTGGCCTGCTCCAGGTGAGCTTAAGGCGACAAGCAGCCCACGCCGCTGGTGGCAGGAGCCCCGGGGGTCGTCCTCGTGGGCAGTGCGACACACGCACAGCAGCGGGGACGGTTTTGGTGCGGCACCGTCCCTGTCTGACCGGTCCTGGCTGCACGTGCAGCAATGTGTGCGCGTCACCTCCCACCAGGGCTAACGCTGGGCACCTTCAGCTTAGCCTGAATCCTCTGAGGGGAAAATAAGGACTGGCCATAACCACAGGAAGTTCATATATGAAAATGTTAGTTGACTGGAATCTCCGGTACAGTTTTGAAAAAAGTAAAGACTTTGATCCCCGCTAAGCCCTAAACAGACAGATGCAGGGAAGCAAGCTGCTAAAGGAGTTAATGCAGAAATGCAAAGCACTACCCAGGCACTCCTTAGCTCACACTGGATTTACTTCAATTCTGTGCCTATTAATTATACTGCAAGGAGGCAGCTCAAGCCTTAACTTCTCCGTGTTGGAAAACCAGAATCAAACCTGGCAATGTGAGAGTTTACGTATGTACCAAAATACAGGAGTGACTTGAGCTTATCCTAGTGCCAGCTCACAGCCCTTGCAGGCGTCGCTGGGCTGTTATCAAGTCCGAGGGCTCCTGAGTGGCTCCAGCTGGAGCACGCAGGACAAGGCTGGGCACTAGCACGGGTAACGGGGCAGCCCAGCACCCTGCAGCAGGGAGCCGGGTCGCGGCGGCAGCCTCCACGCGGCCACACGCGAGCAGCACGTCCGGGCCCAGCACGCGGCGGTTAATGGGGACACGCTGCCCAGGCACACACGAGGTAGCGACACCTGCCTGGCTACCCAAAGCAGAAGGAAGAAATTACGAGTCCACAGAGCGCAGCTGCCTACAGGACCCTGAGAGCTTGGCAAGCACTCTGGTCAAGGCCCTATTCTCAGTCACCAGTCGCTCATTTATGTGTCTCAAAGACTGAATCTGCTTTATTTGCTGTAGGTTCTGCAGGAATCAAAGAAATAGGAGTGAAAACAAGAGAAAATAAAACACGTATATTACATTTCAAAGAATCAGAGATGAGCAGAATTGAAAGAAAACTTAAAAGACAGGCTCCTGTTTAAAGTAGATAACTCAGTGTGAAAGGCACATTCTTGCAAAGTAATCTAAGAAGCAGCAGCGATTAGTCACAGCTTTCCAAAACAGTCCAGGATACATTAACAATGAGAGTTATTCCTGGAATTCTTTACTTAACATCCTAATTCCACAAACTAAATATCCTATTCAAATGTCTGCAAATACTCACACATCTAACATACACTCTTACATGACAGTAATACAAATCATAAGAAGATTTTAATCTTCTTACTATATCTTGAGTTTCAATCTTTAATTCAAAACTTTTGTGCATGTATTGCTTACTGAAAATAGGCTTTTCAAAAAGGCAGGATATTTGCATTCTTTATTCTTCTCACAACCCCAGCTGCCCTTAACAGTAATTTACAGGCTGGTGATGAGAGCTCCTATCTTCTGCCTCCCAATGTTAGAGAGCTATTTTCCTATATTACAGTTTGCTTTGCACATTTTTCACACTTCAAGACCCCCTCAGGGATCTCAGACTTTGTAGACTCCACTACAACAAACTGCCTTGGCCTGAATCCAGAGCAGCTAGAGGGGCCATGGCTGCCTTTGCCTAGGATTGCCACTCAACGTCAGTTATATCAACAAACACTTATTAGCTGCACGTATTTCAATGAAAAGTACTTGGAAGCTAATGCAGTTTCCAAGCAGCAGAGGGAGCTCAAAAACGAGCTTCCAAGGAAAACTGACTAATCCATGACAAGCAGCAGATCTCAGAACAGTGATGATAAAATCCTTCAAAATTAGAGTCCAAAAGTATTTTGTATCTCATCATGTTGCAGTAGATTTTGAGTTATATTTTAATTCTGTCAGTTCTGCTGGACCTATCCAATTATATCCTATAGCACAGAACAAATCTGCCAGTTTTGTCAGTCACTTTAATCTTATGAGAGGGTTTAACAGTGGTAAACCAGAGAATGAGAAAACCCATACCATGACTGAATAAAAAAATACATAAGGAATGTATTACAGAATTTACATAAAGAATGTAATACAGAAGTGGTTCACTCCTGGAAGTCAGTTCACATGCAGTTGAAGAAAAATGGAAATCCATTCACTCTTTACAAGTAATGTTTTTTCTTTTGATGCTGGCAAAATTATTCTAATTCATAGTTTAGAGATCACAACACAGAGGCCAAAGTAACATTTAATACTTACATATCTATGGAACTATATGTTATAGTTATTTTTAAATTCTTTAAATAATTTAAATTTTTAAACAACATCACATCGAAACCAGAGACTGAAATTCTGTCTTAATTAAAGTGTGTTTCCCTCTGAGCACCTTCGAATATTTCCTGCTGGCCAATCTTTTATACAAGCTTAAGTCTTAGTAGTTTCTTAGAAAACAAAACATCTGACGTGTGAGACTGCTGGTGCCAAATAACGTCATTACAACTTACATGTAATGAATGATTTGGAAAAGTGACTATGATTTATGTATTTTCTAGTGAATAGTAACTAACACTATTACCAGACAACGTATTGATTATAACCAATGACACTTTGTTGTCTATAGTTCAACCATACTTACTTTCAGTTCCTCTTCCATTTCAGATATCCTTCTTTCTAGAGCTCTTCTTTCCTAAATCAAAAGATGTGTTAATACTGAACAATACCATTTTTAAAAATTTACTTCTTGTAAATATTGTGATGATAGTGAAATACTTCAAGTTTCAAAGATCATACAACCAAAAGCACAGTGTAGACAGGAAACTTGTGATGGCGGTGATGTATAGAAAATTTAACAATATTGAATTTTAATAACTTAGGAGGAAGAGATATTAAAATTTACATCAAATCCTATAAAATATACCCCTTCCTTTACTCAGATTTAGTTCATAAGTATAGTTTGTTTGGATTTATTTTTCAGTAAGCCAGGTTTTCATAACAGTGTAATATACAAGAAATGCAGAAAATGATCAGAAACGAACAAGAATATTAAGAGAAACAGAAGCACAAAAGCATAAGCTTTCATAGACAAGCAAATGTAGCTGAAACATCTGCCTCAGCTCGCTCGGATCTGCCCACACTACAAACTGCAACGTAGTGTAGATACACCCAGTTAACATTAAATGGGCACAGCTGAGTACCCAAGAAATCTAAGACACAAAGGACTACCTGCTTCTTGAGGAAATGTTTCCTGAATATTTTCTGCGTTTCTAGTATATTTTTGTTTCTTTTTTTTTTTTCTGTTTGCCTGAGAAGCAGGAGAAATTGGCCTTTGTAGAGCACATTAGGTCATCTCGATTGCAAAGATCGCAGCAGGACCCAAGCCAGGGTCCTTGGAAGGAGCTCAGGTTTCTCCATACTATGCTGCAGCCTGCAGTGCAGACACACTACGGTGGTTTTTAACGCCCCTCCGTCGCCCAAGCCTCACGCTCCACACGTGGGACAGATCAACAGCTACTGCACAGCCCGAGAGCTCGGCGGCACCCGCCGTTACTCCGTACTCTGCATTCAGGTCTCTCCAAAGTGTGAAAGGCAAAAGCAACAGATTATTATTGCAAAGTGTACATATGCAGCTGCATACAACGGTGTTACGCAAACAGCAAGCAGCATTGACTGAGGTGTTTAAAACTTGGGTTAGATCATACCGCCCAGGAGATACTGACTCTTGCCGGTCACCTTTCAGATACAAATCATTTGAATTTAGTTTAATCAGAGTGCAGTTATTCCCCAACATTTTCTCATTTTAGTAAAAACATACCTAATGTAACGGCTTAACAAAATAACAGATAACTGTAGTTGTTAGCACTTACTGTACTTAACTCTTCTGAACGCTAAATTTTACCATAATGACACTGACTGACAGTAATGGGCATAGTAAGTACTTGTGAGTTGCCTGCAGTAAGCAAGTGCCTAACAGAATAACCCATCTTACATTGCTTGCACCAGTTACCTGATAATGTGTACTACAGAATACTATTAGCAGTGCTTTTACACTAAGAGACATTTGAAAATTCCTGAAATTACCAAGAAATTAAATAAATCAAAAAATTTAATGTGGCTAGGAAATCAGTACTGCAAATACATATTCTGAAGTTCTTTGGATGTGTTTGTTTAGCAAGGTATGTTGTGCTTTTCTAAGAACTTAATTTAATTAACTCTGTACACTTCACATTCTGTAAAAGAAACATTGAAATGGTCTCGCCTAGATATGTGACTTATTCTTAAGAAATGTTCTGATTATTAGGCCTGTTGATAAAGTAAATAGTTCACTGATGCATGAATAAATCCACTGTGCCACTACACAGTTCATCACACTTAGCCATGTTCACTATAATTTGTTCATCTGTGTCCCTTCTATCAGTTGATTTCAGAAAACCTTTCTTTTCCAAAAAGACCATTCAGATCACAGATAACAGCATTACATGATACATGTCTCCTGGAAGACCACAAAATACCCCCAGACTTTCACCATTTCTCAAATGTCTGCACTCAGCTTTTGCTAGAATAGATTTGTTAGCAGCGAAAAGGAAAAAAAACCCTCCCCCTCAGCAGCAAAATTCCAACAGCAAAATGCCGAGCCCAGGTGAAGCTGTACCTCTCCTTTGCCTGAACAGCTCGTTTAGGAACCGGCTTGAGATGCCAACAACAGAACACGACACAATTTCTTTGCTGTTCTCATGATGAAAAAATACATGCCTGTTTCTCAATGCACATCAGACAATCTAACTCACTTGTTTTTACCAAAAACAAGTAGGAACCGCAGGCTTGATCAGTGTGACCGAGCTACAATGATTTACACAGCTGAAAAACTGCCCCTATATTTAAAAAATGACCTACACATTCTTGTATATTCAGCAAAGCCACAACAATATTCTGCAACACAAATTTCCAAATAACAAATTCTAAACTTGGGGGGAGCTTCTTAAAGGTAGCTACAATTCTGATCCAGATCAAAATCCTGCAGTGTCAGTTCTACTTAAATTAATAGGAAATCCCACACAGCGCTTGTAATGTACTTTTAAAGTACTTTGAACAGCGACAGGTTCTTAATGGAATTCTTATTTTGCTGGGATTTTGGAGCTGTGAACAGATGTATACACCCATATCCATGTAGAGAGCCTCCTCCTTGTACTCAATTTTCAAATAAACCACACTGACATATCACCAAATCACACCATGGAGACCTCCTTTTGAAGGCTGAGTTTAAATAACATTCAAAGCTTAGAAACTCAGTGTAATAAAATTGAAAAAGTGTTCTTTTTTATTGATAAACTCTGTTTCCACTTGAAATATCACTGCAGATGCCTTCAACTTTTTTTTTTTTTCCTGCAGTGACTGTCCAGCTTTTTATTGATCTACATTTATTCTCAGCACCTTAGTTTTCCTCTCCCTATTTCTATATCTGTATCTACATCTTCAAGTTTAGTTTTACTCAGTGAAGTCTCATACTTGGAAAAATGTAGGTTTTTTTACATTTACACCCTTACAATATATATATAGAGAAAGGTATCTTTAAAATTATCCCTCAAGATTCCCAGACAATGCGCACTGATTTTAGTGAGCTTATTTTTAGAGGTCAGGTATTGATGACGAGCATCTGAGAAGTCTGCTTCAGACACTGGCTTTGGTTTTGCTAACTCCAAATTTTGACAATGCTGTATTATAAATAATGTAATTTCTCCTGCAGGGAACCTATTGGGAGATGCTGGTGTATCTCATCACTCATGTGGCCTAGTTTCTAGGAATATTAGTATGAAACACTGGGGACTGTCAATGCCCCAGCCTCTGCACTCCCTCCTCTGATACAGCTTTTAAGAAGGAACTGAAGTCTAAGCCACATGCTACTACAGAGAGTAGTTTCAATCCTTGTTCCTCAGTGTTTTGAGTATTACTCATTGCATTAGAACTTTTATTCTAAATAAAAGTGAGAAGAAAATAAAGGAAGAAACAATTATAACTAAAATCCTGTTTTAAGTACTTGTCTGCAAAGAATTAAGTTTGAAATTATAAACTGCAAAGCTTCTAAATCTGTTGTAAATTAGGTTTCAGCCACAAAGTATTATCATTAACTTTGTTTATCTTTTTATCTGCCAACTTGGCTAGAAATGACTTTAGAAAAAGTAACAGTTCTAGAAGACAATTTGCTATTGGGTGAAGTATCTCCTACAAGAAAGAGGAACAAGAATTCCCAGTACAGCCAATTCTCTCAGGCAACAGCTTATACTAGGAGAAAAAGCAAAGCAGTAACTTCAAATGTCAAGCTATGCAGTATTACACAAACTGCAGCTTGGTATCCATATAATAATAGCTGCTGCTGCATATCTATAAAATAATTAAAAATGCCCACTTGGGTGGTTATGGTAGCATGCAAGAAACTTATTAAAGAAACTTATTAAATTTGGTGATGAAACTTTTCTGCTGATGAAATCGTTGCCTACAGCAGGACGGAAAAATAATCAGGAGAAATAGGTGCTGAAAGGCCACTATAATTATCTGAAATGATTACTGAGATAAACATAATGGAACTTCAGAAGTACCTGAGAGCACTGCCACATCTCCATCCTCTCCTATAAAATTCACCTATTGTTTGTTTGTTTCTTATAGAGCTCACTGAACTAAACACTGCTTCCTAAACCTCAAAGACTGGAGAGCTACCAGTAGCCAGTAACTGAGCTGGTGCCTGTGAAGTTTAAGGCAAACCGTATCACTTATAAATGCCAAAGTTCACTTTTTTTTTCTCTCTCATGTTTAATTATCTAATGTGTCACTCCAGGATCAGGTGAGCATTAAGATCAGCATGAGGAAGAGAAAGGAACATGTGGCCAAGGACAGCCTGGAAGCCAGAACCACCTTTACAGCACCATTTATTGCTGTAAATTGTTGCAGAACTAAACTTTTTCAGGGCTGGATCTTAAACTAGTATGAAACAGCAGCCTAAAAATATCATGTGTCTAGCTTCTAAAATCCCACAGTCTACCTCACACGTCCATTTATTACACGAGCCTCCTCTCCCAGACCACTTGCCTCTGACCCTGATATCCTTCTTCTCACCCTGTCGACCAGTTTAATCCCCTCCTGCCCTCCAGTACCATATTTCCTTGGGAAAAGTTGCAGGGCAAGGTAGGATACAGATTATGCTTAATCTTATATCACTACCTGAGCTGAAGTCTGGTGGCTATGGGATAGAAACAGCTGCTTCATTACCAGTAGTAATTGATAAAACGTCATGCGTGCTTCCGGGAAGTCTTGAGAAAAATTAAGTCTCTGAATATTGGAATTGCACTAAAAGGCTCTGAATTTGCTTAACTCTGTCGGGTGCCAGACGTTGTTCTGGGACAACGGGCAACAGTGGCAGAGGCCTGGGAAGCAGCTGAATTCAGAACCGAGTCACCACACGCCAACAAGCGATCTGAGAGCAATTCTTTAAAGTATTCCCGTCTCACAGTATCACACATTTACTGCCAGGTTGAATGCTAAAATCCACAGATCTTCTAAAAAAATGCAAGTTATAAGAAAGGTTTCTGTTCCCACTAAAATAAACGCCAGCAGTTACAAAAGAAATCAAAATAAAGCTCTAATTAGAGTACTTAAAGAATTTTTGGCAGAAACTCACCCTTTTCTCCATTTCCAAGAGTGATCTGTCAGCAAATCTTTCTTGTCTCTGAAACACAAAATTAATAAAGACACTGGGATGTGTTCTGAAAATTATAGAACTGAGGAAAAGCAATATGGGTAGAATGTTTTAGCTTAAGGCAACTACTACTGTATTCTGTCTGAATCCATATGTCTTTAAAAGCTTTTTAAAATATATTCAAGGAAGTAATATTGAAATAAAAATAAAGAAGAATGAACTGGATTTATCAAGGACTTCCTCCGTGACCATTCCCAAGTAATTTAGTCTCTTCACATAGCCTTCGGCAAATAGAAGTAAAGCAATATTTCCATCTAAAAGCATTACAAAACAAACATTTTGTACTTTACTGGTATTTATAGGGCGCATATGGAAGACACTGAAGCACACGCACAGGTAAATTGGGACTGATATACTATGGGAAGAGGAAATGTTCTTTCTACAGCAATTAAAGAAGAATTTCAGTTCTGAGTACATACTGTATGCAGCAAGTGTTATCTGAGAGCAGTTATCTGCAATTTAAGTGGCGTGTACTATTTATTCTTTAGTTGTAACACAAAGCAACCTAACCAGCCAGGAAGAACTAGCAGGTTACACCAATCTGCCAGCAGGCTTCTGAATTAATCAATCAACCCCGAATGACATTTTGAACATAAACTTAACTACACGTTAAGTCTTTTTCCATACCCTGCAAAGAGGTTCCAGATACATGCTGGTAAGAACCACTTCTACTTAAAAAAAACAGGAGGCAGCTGTTTACATTTTATTCCCAGCTGAAGACCAGATCCTCTGCTCTCTTTCTCTAGAAACAGCGGGAACTACTCCTCCCCTATCTTTGGATAGGAAACACAATGCTGATGTCTAGTAAAAAGCGGACGATGTCTTGATGTGCTTCTAGTTTGCCCTCTACTTGGTTGGATAAATAGTCTTTTTTGACTAATACAAACCTGAGTGGTCTTTTCCAACTGTAGTTTAAGATCTGTAAGTTCCATGTTGGTATCATGTAACTGTGCTTTCAGTTTCTCATTTTCAGCTAGAATCTGTTCATAAAGCTAAGAAAAAATATTCATTTAATAAATACGCATTTTTCTGTAGCAAAATTGGTTGAAACATTTAAAAAAGAAAACTGAACTGCACATAAAAAAAAAAAACAAATATGGTAGCAGTCCAAAAAGTAAAAGCGAGTTACAGAGTTTAAAGATGTTTTGATTTAGCTAACACTTCGTAGAACTACCTTCCTGCTACCAAATTTCTTTAGAAACATGCAACTTTGCACAAGGAACACGCAACTTACCTTACACTTTAGAAAATATTTGCCACTTTTTCACTCCGAACTTCTACAGATTAGACACCACAGTAAACTTTTGACAAGCTTCTCATCTATTCTGAAGCAAGATCTAAATATTTATATCATATGTACGTAAGGCAGCAGACATCAAATAAAAGGCTTCACATATGTGTAAAGCATTTTTAATGATACCAAAAATCAACCACAAAAACAGTCTAATGGCATCTGCAAAAAAAGAAAAAAAAAAAGAAAGAAAAAAAAAAGAAGAAGAAGAAAAAGAAGAATTTTCGCTCTTTTGGATTTTTCCCCTGCCCTTGAAAAGTGCAAAAACCAAAAGCTGTTTTGTAATGTATATTCCCTCAACACACAGTTGTTCTGCTCCTCCATTCAGCTGTGTTCCTTTAAGCAGGATTTGTGGTGCAATGCAAGATTATTTTCAGATAATTTTTGGAAAAAAAAAAAGTAACAAAAACCCATTTTCATACCAAAATTGTTGGATCAGATACCTTCTTAAAATCAGTGCTATCTTCTTTATCTTGTCTACTGCAGTACGGTTTTCGATCTTCAAGGTAACTCTGTGACCCAGATCGCCCCTGCACTGAATCATAACGGTCACCTGAAGACACACCAAGGGATCCTGAATCGTATCTGTAAAAGAAAAGTTTGTGTTTCTCTTCGTTAAGACCACTCAATGTATCAGGCATTGTGAATTTGCTTTTTTTAAAAAAACAATTACGTAAGTATATATTTTCATACATAATTGTATGAAAAAATAAATCTAGAATTTTATCTAAGACATCCTCTTTCTGATTAAGTTTTTACATTCCCTCAAATTGCAGAGTATGTCTTAATGTAAATGTCTGTCTTTTTATGCTCAGAAATCTCTGAATTAAAATATTCTATTCAAATAAATTTTTAAAGAACTTACAGGATTTTAAATTGGCAAACATCAACCAAATTGGATTCTGCAAGTTTTATTAGTGGTACCAAGGATATTTCAAGAATATTTATTATGAAGTCAAACATTTCAACAGAAGCAGTTCAGGAAAGTCATTTTATTACTAAATTACAACCAGCATAAATATTTTTTTAATTTAAAGTTTTCACACTGATCATTCTTCACTTATGTGTTGCAGCAGTTTTATTTGACAGATTTTCAGCACATGTGGTAAATAATTTCATGAGGACAGAGGGGAAAACAGAATTCCCCCTCTTCAAATAAATCTGTCTTTATATCACAACAAGAATGGATAAATAAATGTACATGTACTGTTCTTTAAGCTTAACTGCAAAGAACCAACTCCAATCACTCCCCAGGTCAATTGTATTGAGTTCTGCCCTTCCATAGGCTGGATTCTTCATACAAATGGGGATGGCATTTCACTCATCTCTAACATTAGGTCTGTTAGCATTTCTAGTGGAGAGATGCAGTTTTCTTGCTCTTTCTTATTTAGAATGACATTCTCGTAGGTATTTTACTCAATATGAATCCAGCACGTGAAGACTAAAGCCTTACTTCCAGAGGGGTCTAATGTACAGATGGTCAAAACTGACATTTAATAAAGAACTGTAAATTTAGCAGTAATATTCTCCTTTCTGGTAAAGCCCAATTTCTTTTGGAGGATATCACCAGGATAAGAAACAAAAAGCCTAAACAAATCAGACTAATATTTACATTGCTCAGTTCAGTTTCATTTTACTATACTGCAGTGCTATAGGAAAGCAATTTCTCTGTGAAGCTTCTTGGACTCATTATAGTCAGACAGAAAAATCCAACAATTAATTGCAAAGGCCTTAAAAAAAAAAACAACTATTTTTAAAAAATGGTTAATGTTTATCTGCATTTCTATTGTAACAAACTTCAAGGGAATCTGATTTCAGAGGCTGTAGCACTATTCTTGACATTTCTTCGAAATATTTCAGTAGAATATTCTAAAAGAGGGGCAACAACAACCACATTGTTTTGTAAATTCTGACTTCCTATTGTAAAATTTGGAAGGAATGGGATTGTATTCAGCATGTTCTACAAAATGCCTACCCTGCCTTCAGGACACTGAGTACACAGACCTTCCCCCAGTAGTCTCCCCTGTAAAGGCTAAGCTGAATTTACACATAAAGAATTTAAAAGCCAGAATAGGTGAATAGAAAAGGGTAACAATTTTGAATTGTTTAAATTGTACATACCTTGAAAGGCTGTCACTCTGGTATGAGGAGGGGTAAAAAGAGAGAGAGAAAAAAATCAAGTCAATAATCTCATTCAAACACACACACATGCAAAAAAAAACCAGTCCACATAACAATCCAAGCAAGCATAGCCAAACTGATTCACGTTCAAGTGCAAATGCTGTTTGACACCATGTTGTTATAAGGACAACATTTTCTAGCTTTCACTTTGTTGTGTCTGGAACGGAAAAGAAATACGTTCTAGAACGTTCTTGCCAAATTCTAAATTATGGGAAGTTAGCCTTGCACTCTGAAAGTCTAGACTCCGGGCTGGATCTAAAACACTGGAGTCATTTCAGCAGTAGGTCCATTTTAGAGTTTGCCCGCTTGTTGTCAAAGGCACCAAAACTGTTTCCTGAATTCCTTATGCCCTTATCCTCTTTTGTAATAGTGGAGGCAACGTTCTGAAAGGTCAATATATAGTAATAATTTCAGCTTCAAATGACAATGCAAGCCAAGCTACAAGAGCACCTTTCTAATTTAAACTTTGCAGGGAACAAGCTGCTACTGCAACAACGGGAATTATTTACCAGATTGAATTTAAATTATAGAATTTCATTTTTTCATTTTTTTTCATTGCATTCATTAATCAGAGAAGCCGCCACCAGAAAATATAGTACTCTCATTTGACTTGCTAAACAAAGTTGAACTAAAAATGATAATTTAAGAACAAGGGAATGTCTTCTATGCATTATATCACTCAAATAAACCTCTTCCCTGCTGAGTGGTCAACACAGACATTTTGCTCAAGAAGATCTACTGATACATAATCACCCGAACCATTAACATTGGCCTAGCAGTGGCTGAAGCTGTCTCTCCCCACACTTCTTATCCAAAACTTTCAATTTTATGCATTTTCTCAACCTGCATAGAGGAAAGCAGTGCTGCTCTCCACCAGATCCACAATTTCCCATTTGACACTTTTAATCGCATTCGCCACACGGATCATATCAAAAGTTCACCAGTCTATCTGCTCCTATCTAAACAGTAATTCCCGTAGGAGTAAAAATGTCAAAAAGTGAGGGTCTTTTGTAGAAAACAGCACAGTTTAGTGGCACACAGCAACAGAAGAATCTTGTCCCACTGCTCTCACGGCCTTTCTCCGAGCCGCCAGGCCTCTGCTGACAGCAGAGGATACCATGGGACAGAACAGAGCCATCTTTGACACTGCAGACTTTACGTTTTCTCTGTACACTCTGAAAGAAGACAGCACTGAGAAGAAACAGCACAAGGAACTAAACTCAGCCATCACAAGAAACTAAACCTATGTTTCCTACGTTATTCCTGAACAAGTAAGTTCTCTGCTTTTGGTGGCCCCGCGACGCCATCACAGGCACGTGCCAAGCTGAGCTCTCCCTGTAGCTCCCCGAGCAGCAAGGCAACGAGCAAGGCAGGAGAGGCCTGGAGATGCAGGCGCCCACATTACTGGAGACTTGAGTCTCTTTTTTTTTCTTCATTTGTTCCTTTGATTTCTCTCAGTTCAGTTCTGTTTGGTCACAATTTTTTAGCTTTTTCAAAAGCGATTTGGGAGAAAATCACTGTTTTAACTGCTGTTGTGCAAAAATGTCTTGGCTTTTCCCTGACTGTTTTCTGGAGAGAGAATGGCCATGTCTTTATCATGTTTCCACATCATGTCTCTAAGTACCAGCTATTCCTTGCTCACCACATATATTGTTTTCTCCCCTGCAAAGATTCATCTTGTGAAAAGCTTAACTCCCAAATACCCTGGTTTTGCTTCTTCCTGTGCTTGGCCACTACTTTCTCATTGCAATCTTATCCCCTCCCATGCCACAGGGTGAATATGGGGTACCAGTTTCAGCAAGTAAGAAGACAGCTAAAATGAAAAGTAGTGAGGAAATGGCTCATTGAGAGGGGGGAAAAAAAAGCAGCAGCAGCTTGGGAAATTAAGTTTTAAAAAGAATAGCAAACATCAGACTCTCAATATTATCACAAGCACTGGCAACTCTACTATACTTTAAGTCTTTTTTTGGAGTGTCTGGCCAACATTCCACTCCTAATAAATCAGGCTTTCCATACCTAGAGCTATTTTTTTTTATCTGAAGATCAAATAGCTATCCCCAAATCACTTCAAAAAGGAGAGAAAATCTGGGAATTTCATGTTGCAGCTTGAGTTAAATTCCAAGTAAAATCTAATTATAGGAAAGGTAGGGAGAACACACTCTTTTCTAAAAATCCAAACTAATCTGAATCCTCCTTCCGGTGCAGGCAGCCCATAGTTCACCGCGCTGCTCGGGCCCATTTGACAGTGACTGAGCTACCATCCTACGGCTTAGCTCTGAGATCACCCTTCTTCCAGAAACACCGGCTTCCTGCAACATGACATTCTTTGTGCAGTCTTGAAAAATTCCAGTTCTTAGCACTAAAAAGTCTAAATAAAACTTAATTACAGCGACCTGCAACTTCTAAGCTGTTAGCCAACGCTGATTTCTCCTTAATACAGTTCTTTTTTACGGATGAACAATCAACTAAGTAGTCAGGAGACAGTTTTGGTATACAGAACAAGAAAGCACAATCTGAAATCTTAAGTCTGTTCTTTCAAAGACCTCCAAAATGAATAATATAACACATTTGTCAGGTTCCTGGAAGATCGCAGGCTAGAAATTATTTTGTCTACAGCTCTTCAATTTTCTTTATAGCATGTGTGATTGTTCTTGACCTCCTCTCTTTAGTTTAAATTCTTGAGTTACTGCCAAAGCTTTTGGAATTTTGTAGTTACCATCTTCTACCTCTGGCTTGTAGCTTCCTCAAGCAATAAAAACAACAGCAGCACCACATAAGGGAGAAATGCAGTATTTCCAAAGATTTCTTTCTTTTGAATAGCACATAAAATAATCAACACAATGAAAAAATATAGATTTTCTGAGTTTTATTCTAGTTTTTCTTTATAGTTTTAGTTTATCTCAAATCTCCTTCCTTTTCCCCCTTGAGAAATGTGAGAGGACTTTTATCATATACCTTTTATCATATACTTGATAATAAATTTCCTGTTAGATCAATGCTGAACACATATTCTATTCTCATTTTTATAGAGATGGCAAAAAAATGAATTGTCATAAGTAATGAACATTTACTTCTCAGCTTATCAATCTCGATAATGGCTATTCATCAAGGAAAATAAGACAACTGAAATCCACATGAAGTTAGAAATCTCACACATACAATCTCATAAATAGCTGGTAGGCAAAAGAAAAAAATGCTTTAATAAGAAAACAAAGAAACTGTTGTATATAGCTTTTAAGATAGTTCATAGTTAAAAAGAGTGCAATATTACTAAGGTTAGAATATTCTCCTCAATTTTAAAGTTAGATTGGAAATTCCATAATAGGTTTGGAGAAAAAAAAAAAGTTAAAACTCCTTAAATATTTATTTTGATATTCAATTTACTTTCAGTCTGTCTTCATATTTTCCTCAGTGGATATGACAAAACACCTTATGCTAAGGAAGTAAAATCATTTTATATAGCTGTGCGATAGAGAAATCAGCTCACACATTTAAAAGCTTATTTCAGAGCTTTCTATGAACTCAAACCTGACGTTACATTGATTTATAATCAAACCAAACTACCAATGTATTTTCTGAAAAGACATGGCTTAGAAAATATTTTAAATTTCAAAATGGATTCTGAACTAGATTTCTAAGTCAAACCATGAGTTAGGTGGCAAATTCTACATTCTTCTCCACTACCCCTCCCCAACATACATATCCTTTTAATCGTATATCATATCCATAATTTTGACCTAATTTACCATTCTATGACTGCAGTTGTACACAAGTCTAATTCCATTAGGAGCACCACATACGTATTCTACCAAAATGAATACCAAATAACTAATCTAAGGACCAGACAATGCTTTCAGTGAAGAGGGAGTTAAGAAATGTATAATGGAAGATTTTAGAAAAACAACAACAACAAATCACTTGAATTTTCCCATTTGATATGACACTAATTCCCTAGTGCATTACTCCTGAGGTTAGGCCAAAAGACATATATTTTGCCATGTTTTATAGTTTACATTTTGCTCTTTTATAGTGTAGTGTAGGTTACCCCTTCCTTTTTAAGGTCTCTCATCATCCCACACACACATAAGCAAAACAAATTATAAGGAATTTTCCAATCACATCAAGTCCCTTATCCTGTTTTTCATTGTCCTTTTCACAAGACTGGTGATACTCAATTAAGATGTTTGGAAATCCAGTCCTAAAAGGGAAAATTACACAGAATGTGCTCTTCAGCTTTCAAAGCCTTGCTTTGTAAACATTTTTTTTTCATATTATATGTATTATTACTTTATCAACAACATTTTGTTGTTGCTTTTAATCCAGAAAAGATTCTAGTAGTGTGTATTAGTCACAGGACATCGTTTCACTGAAAATAACAGAAAAGATGAAACAAAGATATTTACAAGGCAGAAACTGAAAATTCCCTTGAGTAACTTGCTGCAACATATTCCTGACCCATGTGTCAAAAATTGTCAGCGAATTCTCATTAAAGCTTGTAGTTCAGATATGTGCTAAAAGACTAAAATACACATACACAACAATGAAACTGAAACATAGCAGCAAGTTACAAATCAGAAAGCACTCAATAAAACTAGTAAGTCTCTTTTAACTGAATCCAACTACAGTCACAATTTCACAATCAAAATAGAATCTGTTAGAATGATAACAAGTGAATTATTCTTTTGTGATTACCTGAGTTTCTTTCTTATTTGTTCCTTCTTCTGAATCTGACTGGTGCTCCTGTTCATTTTCATCACTCTGATGAAAGAAGGAGAGATGAAGAATAATTAAGATGTTGAAAGTTTATTGAGACTTTAAGACATTCTAGACTTTCAGTATCAAAATCCAAGACTATCAGAATTGTACCTAACTGAAAATTATATAGAGTATATATGGGATATGTTGCAGCAGCAGCATACATGCAACAGAAAATAACTGCTTGATGATTAGTTTTCCTTACGCATTAGTATGATTAATTCTTACCATGCTATGGCTATTAGGGTCTTTTAGAATTCATTTTAGCATTATCAACATAACCGAGATTCATATCATTTTTATTTCAGTTGTGAATGCTTCCTAAGAGATGCATAGAGAAAACATACCTTGAACACTTTTCCCAGAATAGAGTTATATACCATACTACTCTAAATTATCACTGTTTTAAGAATGCACAGTACACATTCTGTACTGCTGCAAGCTACAGCTTTACATTGGTAGTAATAATCCTTCGCTTACATCTTGAGTCCAATAGGAGACTCCTGTAGGTCGTCGTTTTTCTCTTGGTCGCCGTCTTTCCCTTATTGATTTAGTTTGTGACTTATCTTCCTCTTTTTCTTCCTCTTTTTTGCCCCCTTCTGTTAATAAAAGCTTTCTTGTTCATTTAGTTATGACACAAAAATTACTTAATCTTCTGAGATATTTCTCAGTCTTTTACAATACTTACAATTAAAGTTTTAACCTGAAATAAACTAGCTACAGAGCTTCTTCTCTCATACAGATCTGGCAGTAATACACATTCCTCAGTACGTAGCTCTAAAATACTGCAAATATTGTTCAAATTGCCAAACGACAACTGCAAAATATTAATTCCAGTACAAATACTCAGGTACCTAGACAAAATGTTTCAGTATAGCAGTAGTACACTATAAATTGGACTTAAGATTCATTTTTTCAGAACTGACACATATCTAGAATAACATCTGTACCAACAGACATTGTATGAAACACAGAATGATAAAAGCCACTCCTTATTAAACAAGTGACTTTCTACTTGTTTCTACTTCTATGCATCAAGACACCCATATTAAATATTTTAGAAGTCTGACGAATCTTCCTTAGAGCCTACTTTTTCATTACAGACCTCTCTATTTTCCCCTCTGAAGAATAAAATAGAATATTCCAGGTTGAATTAATACTAGATTTTTCTTTACAAGAAATTCAGTTGCAATTCATCACTCAGATAAAAGGTCAAGATTCTGATTGATCACCTACACATTAATAAATAATTTGTACAAAAAAAAAAGTTGTTTACCTATTATGCATTTCATTCAGTCTGATAGTCTTTTATTAAAGCAAGAAGTCATAGATTTAGGTGCAGATCCAAGCATCACTGTTAATGAGCTTCACTATCACTGGTCTTATAAGCTAAATGAATATGTTACCATGAAGCAACAATAAAACAGAATAAAATACAAATATTCATGGTGAATATACATCTTGATTAAACAGATTACAATTTTACTTTCTGCCTTTCCAATAGTAATATATTTCTCATCCCAAAATCCAAACCTGAAAAACCTTCTGTAACTAATATGTATGTTCACAGAAGCATCTAAAAGGAGTTTCCTAAAGAAAGCAAGCATTACTGAAAAAGTTTAATCCAAATTTTTCATGTTCATGTCAGAACAGAGAAACATAAGAAAGCACATCCCTGAAGCTGACTCAGTAACATCTTCAGAAAAAAAAAAATACATCTACAGAAGATGGCAATATTGGATGTTTGAGATCCATGGCACCTTTAATCAGAAAACTATTCATTTCGATCAGGAACCGTATCCTGAATCCATAACTTTAGATCAAGTATTTCTCCCTAGCTAACAGCATCATGCCACGGAGAGAAAATAGGAGATGGAAGTATATGTCAAAAACTTCCTCTTTTTCATAGGCAACTAAAAAGGCAAGAGATTTCTGAGAATTATAGCAGGTGATTCACATTTGAAATGATGGAAAAACTCTACAATATCCAAGGAAAGCTTTTTTCGGACATCTGAGTCAAGCAATCTAATCTTCAGTATAAGATTAGATAAACCAGTTGGATATGATTCCATGAAATATGATGACTGCTACCAAAAATGTATCTCTCCTCCTTTTTCATATGTTAATGAAACCATGAGAGAGTATCTTTCCACTCTCACAGTTCTCAATTCCTCATATTTTTTTAGGGAAACAAAAGTAAAATATTCAGCAATTATTTAATCAAATATAATTCTTTCTCAATACTTACAAGTAACTATTTAAACTATTCAAGTGTGATATTTTATTACAGTTGCTACATTAAAGCAGGAATTAAAGCTTTGGGGGCATAGTGATGGCAGAGACTTCTTGACTTTTCTATGACCCACCAAGGCAAAAACTCGGACTCATACTCAGAGGCTGTATCAGGTCCTGAAAATCTGTTTTTCCTCTCTATATGGAAATTGTGCAACTTTGTACACAAAAGTAGAGTAAGATCCATCTTGAGTAGTTTTATATACCGCATAAACAATCTCTAGAAACATAATCTGCCTTTGACAATTGAACCCAAGAAATCCCTGCACAGACAGTACTCCTACCTCTCTCACTTTCCTTTGTTCCGCTTCGAGAATAGGCAGAAGTTATACCTATAAGGCTGTTTGGTCTGTTCAGTTGACTTGAAGTTGAAAGAGAGCTAGTGGACGTGGTGAGTGAAGAGGTGGTTGACGAAGAAGTTGAAGTTGAAGTTGGTCTATAGCGATGATATGGCTATTCAGCAGAAAAATGTCAAAATTAGATAATAAATAAGCAAAACAAAAACAGGACAGTAAGACATTATAAATATGTACATAAATATTTATGGTAATACCAAATGTGTAATAGTATAATGGGAATTAAGATTCATATAATTTCTCTACCTAAAGAGACCCATCATGAAAATACCTCTTCAACAGTTCGGGAATATCTTTGTCTATAATCATCATCTTTAGTTTCAGATTCTTTCTTTTCTTCTTGCTTTTCTTTATCTTGCTTTTCTTTCTCCTCTTTTTCTTTTTCTTCGTTCTCTTGTTCTCTGGTTCGTGTGGGGCGACTTCTTCCTATAGTTTTTTCAGCCTCTTGAAGATCTGTCAGTGTTACACCCTGTGAAAACAAGCAGTGAGTAAACATCTTTTTAATATGTTGCTCAACTTGCATTACTCTAGACAATCACACTATGTAAGACAATTTTAAATACAAAATTCAGCTTCAAAATATTATTTCTACCTATTAAGAAATAAATTCCAGCTATAAGATTTTGTCTCAAATCTTGGAACCAAGTACGACTTCTTGATCAGCAATTTTTGCTGTGATCTACCACAGATTCTTCAGCATCTATTTCAACTGAACTATATATACAAATGATATAGAAAATTCACGGAGAAATCATTCAAGAACCCACTAGATCCTTACAATATAGTTTTAAATAAAATACTTTTGAAAGAACAGAGCTTAAAATAAAATCACACTAAACTGATTTTCAACATCCTGATACTTTACAAATTCACTAAAACTGGATTTTCTGGTCCGCAATCCATACTAAGCTGCAATGACAGCAGCAGAGAAAGTTGCAATTCATTCTTAAATTCTCCAACTAAAAATTGTTCTTGAAATAAGCCTCGAAAGCTAACGATTTCTTAAGGGTAAAAAAAATACAATTTTACTACACTTTCAGCCTGAAACATTCCTGAAAAGTGTTTAGTATGTGATTTATTCTTCAAAGCCAATTTTCCAGCTGCTGTCATCAGTTAATTCATTGCTTTTTGTCCTGATACTGTGGCAATACAGTAATTTCTTGTAGCTTGTCCACTGTAAAGGTTCCACAATATTCAGCCTATGATGACAGTCTTTCAGGTTTGTTAATGAGCACCAAGAGGCAAAAAGGAATTGCACTGGGATAATCCTCTGCCAAACAGTGTAGGCCTCTCAATAGGAAATGTTACCAGAAGTATTTAAGGTGTTTACAATCACAAAGGTTTGTAAGTAACATCAGTAGACAATTTCGTTATTAGTCTTAAAGCAGAGAGGATGGTGGCTATTTCTTTATTCTGCTTTATCCAAGACCTACTCTGCTGATTTTTCTCAGTCTGACAGCAGACAGAAAGAGATGGAGAGAAACACCTCCCAGGGAATAATGGTTGGTAATCACTTGGCTGCTCTGAAAGCATTCAAGTAATGTTAATGATCACCTACTTTGCTACTGTCGCATCCATTTACTGAATTTCAATCAGTGCAGTCCTCATACATAATGTAAGATAGTTCCATCAGAAACAGTGAAGAACTACCAAATAAATCAGTACCTAAACTGAGAGAGAGACTCTGAGAAGTACTATTAGATTCTAGATAGCAAATATAAATATTATTAGATTATTAAAATATTAGATTAGATAGCAAATACAAAAAAGCTTTCTCCCAGCACTCCTCTATGCACACAGAAATAACGTTAACATTTTTATGACGTGGATTCTTATTTAGTTATCCATACTATCAATTCAATCACACCATCTTTAATAGTCCATATGTAGAAAAACACTTAGAAACTGAAGTAATACAGTATGCTATGCCTTCTTTCTCAAGTAAAGTCTTGAGCTATAGCATATGGCTGTTAGTTCTTGAAGAATTCAAAGCCTTACGTTTACATATCTCCATAACATTGGACGCAATTACTTCAGTAAGCCATTTTACCACGGGGCAATCAAAAACCTCTCAAATTTGCATTAAACCATTTGTTGGTGACCATAAAAGCCAAAGTTGTAGTGCACAATGGAGGGACTTCAATATTTCATGAGAAGGTTAAAAAAAAAAAAAAAAGGCATATATTTCCTCTGGTGATATAGTTTTATACCAGGAAAACAAATCAGCTTATTTGGACCTTTACTGGTAAACTAAAATTTCACTGTACTCAGAGAATGACATGGGTGTGTTTCCATAAATGCAGAAGTTGTAATGAAACTCTACCTGTGTTGATCTTCTGGACTGCCTTGCTTGTCTGGATCTAGCTTTTCTTTGGGACTCTGACTCTTCATCCCTTACTGGAGTGAGGTATGATCTAAAGAGTTAATTACAAACAAAATTAGCAAATAGTAATTTTTACGTGACACATTAAACAGTACAAAAAAAAAAGACTGAAAAGCAAGATAGTTGGAAGAAAATCTGTAACTAAAGGCTGTACGAATACATACATCTTTTAAAAAAAAGTTCATATTTTTAAACTGAATATATCTAAGCTATCTAAATATTTAAAGACCCATTACATTTTAGACATCACCAATATCATCATACCCTATTTACCAAGATGGTAGCTTTACCACTCAACTAAAATAGGTACTGTTTTCCTACTTAGATTTATTTTCACAAGTTTCTGTAAATATAACTTAAGCTTTTTTGGTGTTTCACCGGTCTGCCAATGTAAGGGTAAAGCACCTCTGCCACATACATATATTCAGAAAATATTTGTGTGCCTGTGGGTGTATGTGTGTAGGTGTACCTTTAATAGGATTGCAGGCTTTCAGAAAAGCTAATGCAGAAAGGCTAATTATCCCATGTATGCAATCAGAGATTAAAAATCTTTGAGCAGGCCTCAAAGGACTACAAAGAGACTCCTCAAATAAATGCTCCAACCCAGAGAGCAGGAGCTTAAAACAACAAAAATGGCAATCAAAAAAGCAACATATATGAAACCATCACACCCTGCATCATCTCTTTTAGAGCAGGTCGGATGGGCCCAAAGGATAACACTTATTGCATCCTCTGCCTTCATCAGCAGCAGGTTAGGTGCCAGCTATGCATCTTAATGAAAAAGCTAAATAATTTGGAAGTTCTTAATGCATTTGCTGATTTTCTATTACAGGATATTCTGGCAATGCTGTTACAGTCTAATCTTAAACTTTGTTTTAATCCTCCCATTTGCTAAAGATTGGAAAAAGGAAAAGCAAAAGGTTGCTAAAGGCTGCTTTCAAAATATACACAACCATCTCTGAGCCTCTTCAGATCATAAAACTAGCTGTACTAAACTAGTAAGCTCAGATTTAAATATTTTCTGACTGTTTCTGTTTTAATTTGATTATATATAAATATCTGTCTAAGGATTCAAATGTTCTATGTCTGAGAAGCCATTGGCTATTAGCAGTTAAACCATCCATCTATGGAAAGAACAGTTGTGGTGTCAATGAGCAGCACCTTTGTCAGCTAGTGCATGCCATAAACAGCTCCAAAACAATTCAGGCTAAGATTGCCAAAAAGGCTTCCACTGCACAGACTGTCACACTTCTGATTTTCAATCACTTTAGAAAGCACAAGGCCCTAGCTACACCAGGGAAAGGGTGCCTGTTACCTGCTTTAGCTCTGCAATCCTACTGATCATGCCAAGTTGGCCCGCACTGGTTGTGGTGGAGAGTCAGGTCTGTCATTGAGCCAGACGGGCACAGCAGAGCTTCAACCAAGCCTTACAGCAGTGTCACACAGTGGGTGCCACGTTCAGTGGGTGCAGGCTATGTGGCGCCAGCTGCTCTGCAGCACCTTTAACTCCCACTTCACCCCCAGTGAGGGAAACTGAAACTCTGCATGTGTCAGGCTCATGCTGTAGGGCTGAAACTGCCCTTTCCAGGATCTCCTGTCAATGCCCTATAGGTTAGCTGTGCAATTTTACTTATGATCCAAAGATTTTAAGGCTATTAGTTCATCATGCTTTAACCATGCCTGAGAATTAGATAAAAAGCACAGCTTCTTTAGTTCACTCCGAAATGATGCTTCATTACCTACTTCACTACTAAAAGTAGTCTACAATGTGTTTACTCTTCAATTATTCTTTGAAGTTATTTCAAAAATATACTTTCTAAATATATATATATATAAAACTCTATAAATATGGATTAACCAATTTCACTTCTCATACATATTTAAAGCACTACCTTTCAATGCACACAGCAACATTTCCATTTTGCTGATATCTAAAACTTAATATATATTTTAGTACAGCATGAAGAACGCACCTACGATGATGCATTGCACAATCAGCCCAGAGTCAGGTAAATAATTAAAAGGTAAGAACCTTCAAGCCTATTGCAGATACCTTTTATCTGCTGTTTGAGTCTATGTTTATGAACGCTGCAAAGCTAACGCTTTGGTGGGTGCTGTCAAAATTTGATATGGAAAAACACAGGTTGCAACTACGGTTGTCATTCAAACAGGTTGTAAGCGCTGTGACTGCACCTCCCAAATTATGGGCGGGCAGGGAAAAACACCCCTTCTCACAACAGCTATTTCACCCCAGCTTGGGGGACAAATGGAAAAGAGCCTACAAGCATCCTGAACAGGCCATAAGCTGTGCGGAATCTTTACATGTTTTTGTTGCTCCCTAGTGCGAGTTGCAAGAATTCAGGTTTCTCCCGCAACAAGAAGCACAGTGATATACGTGCTGCTATGGGATTTCCACGTCAGAACTACTGCAGTAGCAACACCCAACTCCCAACTTGGATTTAAGCAAAGGAGTAAAGGGATAAGCATTTATAAATAGTCGTAATAAGCAAAACCCAAGGAAAGCTAACAGCATTTAACAACTTAGTGAGTTACGCATCTATAAATAGGAGATAACAACTATTTATGGAAACATAAATATGCACCAATCATAACTCATTCTCCATATAGCAAGAGTACTGTTTGCATTCTTAAAATAAGATTTACATCATTCTCATTCATTTTTCATACTAAATAGCATTTAAAACTATTATATTTACAACTGTATGATATTTTTTGAATGGAAGAGACCCTAAATTACCCAAAGAAATAAACAGAATGTGTTTGGTTCATACTCTTCTCTCAATAAGGCCAGGCATATGAAATGATTGAAATAAAAAGTCACATAGTAACTTGTTAGCATACTAGTAGTTAATGCAGTAGCTCAAATGGCAACAATGCACTTGTAGTCATTAGTTAATTATTGATTTTCATATTTTTTCCAGAGTTTTTAAATAATTCCATTACAGATATTTTGAGAGGACTCATTTAATCTATTGAGAGAAATACAAATAAGCAAACACGCATACCAAATGAGACTTCAAAAACACCCAAAAATCTAGAGTCCAAAAGTTAAAGTTTCACAAACCAATATTAATTTCTTGGTATTAATTTCTAATACAAGTTGAGGTACGTTGCTAGTTGTTTTAATCCGCAGCAAGCAAGCAACACTGCTTCACATACTGTCCTGTCCAAATTTGTGGTAACCAACACATTCCTTTAAATAAGCAAGAATATTACTTTTGTACAAGAGTAAGATTACTCTTAGGACCTTTACACACCTCCGTCTCTCCCTGACCTCTGATGTTGAGGACACAGTGCCAGAAGTAGCTGTAGTCATGGCTGTGGTAGTGGCTGTAGCATTTACAATAGATGGTGCAACAGGAACGGTCACTGCTGTAGGAACACTGTCCTTTTCTTTCTCAGTACTATCCTCAGCCCACAAACGATTTGAGGTACTACAGCATAACGAGCAGCAACACAAAAAAAGAGAAAAGGAAACAGCTAAACAATGAAAGCACTTTACTGAACATCTAATAACATATAAATTGAGGGATGGATTTTTTTTATTTTTTAGAAAGCAGACTGAGAAATGTCTCGACTATGAAAGCTCATCTTGAGCTATTAAACGGAAGAAATTAAGAATGAAACGGTTCGTAATAATTGAACTTTTATTCTTAATCCTTCTGACACTGGATTTATTCTTTTTTTAACCAACATGGCTGCTACTTCACAGTAGAAAGCCACTGACAATTTTGAGCCAAATTGTATGACGTTAAACCAAATTTAACGGAAAAATGAAAAAATCCAGAACCCCAGGATCTACTAAACAAAAACGCATGCACGTACATAAGCACATAATAGACCTGACAAATAAAAAACAAACCATAAGAACCAAAACAGCACGTTGGTGCCATTACCTGCTTTGTACACCTGCTGAAGTAGAACCCGTTGTAGTCTTTGCAGTAGTGTTTGTGCTGGCGGGCAGCGTCTTCTGAAGACCAGCTGAAGAGGTAACTGTTGATGTAGTACTTGGAACACTAGAACTAATCAAATCATCTTGTCTTCTACCAAAGGAGCCACTGAAGGAGAGACATTTGTGGCAGAGGCATTTGGATTACTTAGCTCATGGATTACTCTCATGTTCATCAAAATATCACATCCACTAAATTCCAGCCTGCCTGTTCTGCGTCACAAACACACCTTGGAAACTCGGAGCAAAAGAAACGTTTTCCAAAGCCATTATCTTCACTGCTTCCTTGATTGAGGCTTTGGAATTATGGCTTCGGAGGGCAGAGAGAAGCATCCCTTAGTCCTGAACATTTCCCCCCAGGAACAGGTGACAGAGAATAGCACCTCACACCTATATATACTACTTACTGCCTCGATTTCATCTACTGCAACCTAACACTTAGGGCTCCTAATGTCCTGTTTTCAAAATGCTGTTTCACCCACACTGAAGATTTCATAAAATACAGAAGTTTACTCCAAAGCTTGACTGAAAAGAAAATGTCATCAACATCATTTCTCTCATATCTTTCAACAAATTAAATGTGCAGTGTTTTTTTTTTTGCTTGTTTTTTTGTTTGTTTGTTTTTAACTCTAACCTCTCCCAGAAAGACTAACCTCCCACTTATGCTTTTCCCCCGCTCTTCAAGCTGTAAAGACAATCTCATGACTTCCACAATTCTATCAGTTGGTTCTGGCTAAACACATTTTATATGACTATATCAGGATGTCTGCCCTATGACTAAACCTAGCATACCACAGGTAGGACAGATAGAACATAACATCACTAGTGACAAAGGATTTGATGAAGTATGCTTGTTTGTCATTCTGCTATTGATCTTTTTCTTACGGCTATGGTCCTTAAAAGGCCAGGAAAAAAAAAAAAAAAACAAGCACCACATACTATTTAGAAGTGAGACTGTACTGTGTTTGAGGGCTGAAGCATAAATACTGATGAAAGTTAACATCCACAAAGATTGTTCTCATAAATCAAATGTTGCCATTTTCGAGCAAGAGTATGAGATCTGGGTAATAATTCTGTTACATCCAATATTAGGAATATCAAATTATGAATTTTGTGGTATGAAACAGACTGCCACTAAATACATGAATGTCATCACACAGAAAATGACCATAAAAAAGCATTTAAGTTCCTGTCACAATGTAAACTATCAGCATATTTTACTACGCAGCTTAGCTACCCGAATGACAAATTTTTCATCTGATCTATTCATTTTAAATTTTTATTGCCCATTCCTGCAAAAACTAAATCCAAACAGTCACACTGAAATTCTGGAATGGAGCGAAGTTACATCCAAAAAAAAAAAAAAAACACACACTCAAAAGCACAAGAGAAAATCCTGTACCTTCTTTGATAGCTTGTGTTTAACGATGTAGGACCTTCATTCAAACTGTTTTTCTTAGCATCTTCCTCCCATTTTCTTCTCGTGTATGAACTGCCACCACGTATTGAACTAGCAGATGAGTCCCTGCAAAAAATATTGTATTTTTGCAAACTCATATTAAAGCAGGTTCTTTTTGGTGAGAGCTTAAAAGGAGGTTCAAATTAAAGAGGAAAAGCATGGAGAATTGGGACTTAAACATAACAGTGCAGAACAGCAATAAACTTTTACAGATAGCCCTTTTCAAGCTTCTGTGGAAGAACACTGCATGCAGATAAATAGTGGTAGAAATGTTGTAGAAAACAAGCATCAGAAATGTTGATGGGAATTTCATTCACACTAAATAAATCATCAACTTTGAGATGCGACCATTTTGCTTTCAGAATTCAGACTCGTTCTTCCAGAGCTCATGGTACCACAGACCAGCGTAAACAGGCCGCGCGTCACCGTTCGTGGGCGGCCTGCGGCACGTCACCGCCTGCCATTACTTTAGTCATAAGGAATGTCCAGCCTGGTGTTGCAGTTTAGCCTAGAATAACTGCCTCAAGGAATAATTCTGAGATATAAAAAACCTCAATTTCTTCCAAAAAAAAAATCTACCTAGAATAACTGCCTCAAGGAATAATTCTGAGATATAAAAAACCTCAATTTCTTCCAAAATAGCAATGGAAGATTTGAAGTGGAGTTCAGATGGAAGGAAGGAAGAAATCTTTCATAAAACTACATACAGAAAGGAATTAGGTTTGTGAGGGAAAATACAACATCATCTTGTGTAAATGTAAGGTGTTCAAATACTGGTCTCCAGATCTTCAGAATTTACTTCAAATCTTTTTGCACAAGAAGGTGTGCTAGCCCTCCTGGAATTGCAAGTAAGTTTCAAGAAGCATCAAATCCAGGCCAACACAGTGTTTCCTGTTAATACCAAAGAGAAACACTAACTCTGCAATGGTAACACATGTATGAAGGTCCTGAAGCAAGATAAACCTTTTAATTGCCAGGAGGTCTCATTTTGCCAAGACACTATGGACTCCAGCCCCTTTGCAGCACAATCAGCCACTCTAGCGAGGCTGAAAGCGGAGCCTTGTTTATCTAAAAGCCCAGCTGGGATCCATCTGGAAGCCCTTTGCGGTACCAACCACAGGAAGTTATCTGCATTACGCTACGCGAGCCGCAAGCCAGACAAGCAGGTGTTCGCACAGGCAGAACAAGAATCCAACCAGAAGATAAACAACAAGAACAAGATGAGAGGCAAAGGCAGAGCAGAAACCTTCATCGTTCATTAGGGTTCCCAAACCAGCACATGGTTGAAGTCTACATGTATAGGAAGTCGGATCAAACATCAAAAATTTCTTATGGCTTTATGCAAGTAATCTGGGCTGTACAGCAAATCATACAGGAGTCAATGTATTCGTGCCCTCACAGACTGGGTTATAAGCAGTCTTCATCTCTGGCATTCCTGGGAATGAAAACAGTTCTCGAGTTGTTTCCAGTGAGACTGATGACTTCACGTCACTCAATGCACATCAGGAAAAACATGATTTTGCTGATACTCGCTTTTGATTTGAAATGATGTCTCCCTATATGTCACGATGGTTAAGACTGGCAGGTCAATTAGGCAAGTAAACCTCAACACTGAAGCAGAATTTAATCTCTTTGCAACAGGCAATAATAGTTTTGTAGAAATGAATCCACAATGAAATACTTCACCCATTCTTAAGACACCACCTGGTCAAGACTCTTTGGAGGATGAGTCTTTAAGCAAATCTCAAAGCAACAAAAAATGAAATAAGATCAGTGTTGAAAACAAACCAAAGCTGACCAGTAAATTCCATCTCAAACAAAATTCAAAAAAAAAAAATCAAAGATATAAAAAAATTGGCCAAGTAATACGAAAGATGCTAACAAACTAAATAGAACTCAACACAAAACAGCCCTTAGTACTGCTCAATGGTTTTGAACTTTTGGACTGCTTTACAGTTTCATAATTTTGTCTTTTTCTTATTTCTGCTCTACATCCAGTTCTGCTCTGGTCACATCATAGTTTGTGGTCTAAAACAGGTTATTACAATTTAGAAGGACTGCACACATTTGTAAATTGGATTACACTATTACACATAATCTAAGAACTAGCATTTTGTCTTTATAATTGTAAATTTGTAAGCCTTTCTAAAATGAACTAATTTCATATTCAACAGAAATGATTATCTTCATAGTCACCTGTTTTCTTTTTCATCAATGTCGGAGGTACTGGCCAGTCGTCTTGGTATTGTCGGTGCAACATAAGCAAGTCTAGTTCCTTTTCCATCTTTTTCCTAAAATACACGTATTGTTTAATAAGTATTACAATCACTGATTATAATCCTACTGGTTGGAAAACAATCATTAAGACAACATCAGCCATACTGCATTATTCTGTTATTCCAATAATACAAAAGCTTTAATGTGAAGTTAAATATCGTAAGCGCTACAACAGGAATTGAAAACTATTTTCATTCCAGTGATAACACTGACTTGAATCCTGTTAGTTTTGCTTTGCTGCAGCACAACTCTAAAGTTCATGATTGAAAGTAGTTTAGTATTAATCTTAATCTTGAAAATATATTCAGACATTTGGAATTGAAACAAAACCACAGAAGTTTTATGCTGTTCAGTTACCTGTACTACATCAGTCCTTTAATTGGCTCAGTATATTAAAGTTTAATTACTGAAATTAACACCTTCAAAAATGAGTATGGAATAAAAATCCTTCATTTAGGATTCTTTCAATACCACTCTCCAAGTGATGCACAACAATCCTCTGGTCTCTCTTAACTCTTTCAAATAGTGCTACTTAGCAGTACAGGACCCCAAAAGAGAAAAGCCCCAGACACAGGAAGATGATGATGAAGGTCCTCTAAATAAGCCAAGATGCACACAATTCTCTAAAGAGACTACACTAAAGCTGCATGATTTAACTTTTTGGAATACTGTTAAGAAGTGTGGTGTGCACCCTAATGACAGAGCACGTTCACGATACATCATTAACATTTAGGCTAAAGGCAGTAGACCAGCTCTTCAAAATGTTGGTGCCTGCTGAAAACGATTACCTTTTCCTTGTTGTCCAGCGAAGAGGAGAGCCTAGGGCTGGAAGCGGAACGCATGACACCTGCAGAGTCCTTCTCTTTCTGAGCCTCCTTGGAAGCAGTGATCTCTGCAAGTGCACCATAACTACCAGTTTTTCGAAGACCTAACCGCCAAGAAGCTGGAGATTCATCTTTCCTCTCTTCCTCTTTGGGAGAAACCTTGGTTGATGATGTTGGAAACTATAAAACACATTAGTGAATTAAAGGCTATTAATTCAAAATTTCTGTGTAAATTCATTCATGCTTTTTATGGAGATTTGGGATCGCAATATTTTTAATAAACACA